>JAITYZ010003307.1:0-15655 GCA_027744595.1 Paronellides praefectus | reverse complement strand
CACACACACACTAGCAACTAAAGTAACACGTTTCATATTTATTTATTTCCCAGTAGATGAGATACACATGCTTAGTAAAAATACAGGAGGGAAAAAATATAGTAGACTAAAAAAGGGCGGACAATGAGAGAATGGAAATATATTGTTTGCTCTTGTGTCATCCGCCTCTGCTACTCTAAAATAAAAAAGCTTGAGTATTCCTCTCTTTTTTTCTCTCTTCTTCTTCTTCTACTTTTTTTCGAGGTGAATAGAGTAATGCGTAGATAAAGTAAACGATAATGGCAATAATAAAAGGAATAAGGGAAAAGCACACAAAACGATGTAAAAAGCTTATATGCGCTCAACTAACCGTTTAAAGGTGAATCTTTTTTTTCTTTTTAAAACTCCCTCTCCTCTTGTACGACAATGTAACTCTCGGCATCTTTTCATATAGACGCTGAATTGGCGAAAAAAAAGAAAGAGGAAAAAAAGGATGGAAGCATTGTGCAGAGAGAGTACCCGAATCATGCTACTTTGTGTGGCTTTAATATGCTTTTAAATAAACATGAAATTGTTAGTTGGGAGTGTTCCGACTTTGAAAACAATTTTAATAATGCCGTTTTTAAAATAAACATGTGGTTGTCGAAATGTGTCTTTGTGTGTGTGTTTGTGCCAATGTCACTGCGCTCTTTTACTTTTCTCGAGCACTACATTATTACTGTTGACAATTTGTAGAAAAAAAGAAGAGAGGATATTAGTATGCTTATATACATATGTACCTATGTGTGTATTTGGCAGATGAAAGGATGAAAGAAAAGGAAAAAAGCTATAGCGAACTATGTGGATTGTATGTTTCAGAAGTGGAGACAGGCGTGTTGAAAAATAGAAAAGGGATCAGAAAAGAAAGGTAGTAGTAGCTGTTATTGTTGATGATGAAGACAAGGAGAAGAGGAAAAAAAGTGGAGAGGAGAAGAGACAGAATGCTTGGTGCGCTACTAACGCCACCCCACCACGCCATGGCACGGAGAAAGCAGACAAACATGTATGGTAGTAGCAACACTTTTATGGATACAGAGGACAGCAGAGAGAAAAAAACATATAATACGACAAAAGCAGAAGAACAGGCACCACGGTTGCTGCTGCTGCTGCTGTTTTTGATGCCTTTCCTTTCCAAGATGTAATACATTGTGTATTAATAATAATATGCCATGACATGGCGCAGTTATAAGAAGAGAAAAAAATAATAGTCATGTCATATATGTAGGTATGCATGTATGATTGTGTTGGAGTTTTTAGGATGAGTTGTCGTAGTTCCTGGTAGATCCATTGAGAAAGAATGAGTGAACGAAAGAGAGAGAGAGAGAGGGAGGGAGGGAAGGAGAGGGAAAGAAGAATATTATTCCAGAGAGGTCCCTTCTTCTTCTTTTTCTCAATGTACCTTGCGTGCATGCATGTTTGCCCTGTTGCCTGCCCTCTTCTCTTTTATATATTCCCTGTGTATGCCATCATTGGAATCACTACAAACTCCACTTTTGCTTTTCCCCAAAAATTTTCAAACACACACAATGTAAATACATATACACCGCACCGTAGTTGTAGTATTGTGATGTGAAGAATTTGTAAAGGCGCTCATCTTTTTGCACACAGGATTCTTTTTTTTTTGCTACTTTTCTCTCGAACTCAGCAAGCACTCTCACATGGGCCATGATGATGATGATGATGTGAAAGCATGGATGCATCGATCCAAGTAAAAAGTAGCAAAAGTATAAGAGAGGGGCACACAGAATTCTTGAATTCTCATCCAAACACCACTTTAGCTAATACTGCTACAACTTTTACTACACACTTGCCATCCATATACAAAACATACCTAAAAAAATATATATATACTTTTTTCCTCGTGTTTTTTTCTCTCTTGCTTTTTCACTTACTTTTTATAATAATGGCAAATAGCATGCAAGATAGAGAAAAGAAACACAAAACAAGTCAGACCAAAAACCAAGCCACAACAACAACAACACCAAAAAACTCAACACAACAAGACAACGTGATAAAAAAGTTAAACAAAAAAAAACATTTTTTCTTCTTCTTCTTCGTATTCTTCTTCTTAACCATCTTGATCATCATCATGAATGATCATAAGAGAAGAAGAATGTCTATAAAAATGTGGGAAATGTACTTCTGCTGCTAGCTTTACTCTGTGTCTTTTTTTTACATTCTTCCTTGAAAGCGTCAAGATATCATGATGATCATCATCACCATCCTGGGATGGAGCAAAGAGCAAGTTGTTAAAAAAGGAAGGAAAAGCATAATATGTATATATGTAGCACAAAACAGACATTATCATTATTATTCCCTTCCATATTATTTTTTTGCAGAGTGGTGGCAATGGCATGATGGCGTGGTGTGAGCACATTGTTGCCGGGGACAAGGCAAACAAAAAAAATATATACAAAAAACAAGAAGAAGAAGAAGAAGAAGAACAACAACAACAACTATAACAATCCGCCTCCTTTTTTCTCTCCTCCTTGTTAAACATTATGTTTTGTAAACTTATTTATTATTATTATTTTGGGAAAGAGGCAAGGGAAAGAAAATAAGTTTCTCTAAAGAAAACAAGAATAATAATAATAATAAGATGAAGACGAAGGGATAATGGATACAAGGAAAGTAAACACAACAACACGGACAAAAAACACAAAAACAAACGAGGGGAGAGCGAACAAGTTTCCCTTTTATTTTTATTTTTTTGCTCATTTAATCACGACACTGGGAAAAAATACATTGGGAACAAGATGACATGCATAATAATAAGTACTACTATAAAATACTATGATATGTGTATATACCACTTGTATTGTTGTATGACTCTATTATATCCTTGCTTGCGTTTCATTATGTTTTTATTATAATGTAGTTTGTTAAAAATGAACGATAAAAAATACATAGCTATGAGGATGGTTGCACAGAGAGAGAAAGTTTTTTGAAGAGTGATGATGATGATGGCAAGGAAGGGTAACAAAAAGGACGGATGTTGAAATTCGAGATCATGTGTGTTATGCTATGGTATGCATATGAATAGGGAAAACATAGAGTGGCAAGATGACAAGTGAAACGGACACAAGTAATGGCAGAAAGTAGAAGTATCTGCTGCATTTGCTACTATTTCCATCATCATCATTATTTTTCCTTGCTCCGCCGGACTAGATTTACAAGTTTATTAAATGATCAAAATATGAGCTTGTAGCTTTGTTACATCATCATCACAAAATATTGTTTGTATCAAACAAACTATAAAAAATATATATACCTACATATAATATTGTTATTATTATGATTATTTATACTTTAGCCATCAAAAATAATGTTTATATTAACAGGCTATACTTTGGTACGTTCCTTTTTACTCGATAGACTTGCTGCATAGGTATGTTTTCATATTTCCACTCTTTTTGCCATGCTTTTTCTGTGCCATATAATCTGTTAACCTTGTTTGTTGCATGTGTGTATCTATTTTGCTTACTTTTCCAACTTTCTCTCTCTCTCTCACTCTGTTAAGCTTGTAGAGTTTTTCTAGTAGACTCAAAGTCCCAAACGCATAGTTTGCCATTTTATTCCCAGCCATCTCATTTTGCCCTTTTCCCCTTCCAACACAACTCTTCCATCCGTACTTTGTATACTTTACTTTACTCACATTCTACATGCTTTCCTTCCTTCCTATTTTGCATTCAACCTAAATAACAATAATAATAATAATAATACTCCGGAATCCTAATACCATTTTCCATTCCACTTCGGCACCACCACCACCAATCCTCACACAGCACTGTTGCTTTTTAAACCCTCTCTCTCTCTCTCCCTTCTACACGGTCTAGACCTACACATTATTATTATCCAAACGAACAGAATTAAAGTTTTATTTTTGGTAGTGGTTGGTGGTGGTGGGTTTTGGTCTTCTATATCATCATCCTCCTCCTGCTTCTCATCCATGGTATTTTGGTATGTTGTTTGGTTGGAGCAGAGTATGAGTATGTTTGTGTGTCTTGATCCTCTTTTCCAATCAACCTACATAATATAATCTAAATACATTTTGCAAAGAGATTGCATCACACATACACAAATATACATACATTTATGTACACACGCTCCCTCCCTTACTTCTTATTTTGTTTACAGAGCTAAGCTGCTGGCTATAAATTCAAGTAATACCACCACCACCACCTCCACTACAACAACTATCTATACTACTACCTCCACCATCACCATCTATACCAACAAGAACATTCCTTCCAACAACAATCCAATCCATCCACCAATTTCCAAGAAGAACCACATTCCCACACAACCAATCTATTATATCACACAGCAACACAAACTCAATACATTCCTCCTCTTTTATCCGTATCCCCGCATCCCCAGCTTTGAAGGCTAAAATAAAATCAAGCTATAAGTTTTATATTAAATCTAACACACTTTTACTTAATACATTTTCCCCCGTTTCAAGTCAACTCCCAGCTCATTTGGGATATTAGTACATACTTATGTAGGTACATACATATCTGTTATATATTATGTACCATAATATAGCGAGAGTGTAATAATAGGTATAAAGAGCTTTTTCTTTTGCCTCCAGAAGGGGTTTGCTACTTACTTTTACATGAGATTATTATTATATTATTAGTACAGCTGTGTGCATTAAATTAAATACACATGGACATGGACTAGTACAAATATAAGCCTGTCATGATGATGATGATGATGATATGTCGCTCTGCCTACTTTTATTAGCAAATGACAAGCTAGAAACAAAATAATAAAATATGATAGCATCATAGCTTTATTTTTTTATATATATATTTATAAAATAGGTATATATATTCATTTTCATTTCATTTCATTTCAACTCCACTTTATTCACTCTTCCATGTTCATTTTTCTCTTGCGGTTGGTTCAAGTCAATATATCGCTGTACAAATAATACATAAATATTATGTGAAATGTGCTTCTGCCTTTGAGTTTTTGTGTGTTGTGTAGTGAAGCAATATAATATATATACTTTTTCTTTATATTTTTAGCATCATGGTATATCAGGGTCTGCGCACTTTTTTTATTTTATTTTGACGTCTGTCTGGTCAAATAAATTCACACACACACGCACACATCACATCCCTTCATGAGCAATTTATATATATATTCCAGCGCAATACACACACTCAATGAGAACAGAAGAGAGAGAGAGAGAGAGAAAAAACATGATTAGCTCAACTCTCTGCTTTTATGAGAACACAGAAGCAAAAAAGTAACTAACGAACTAACTAAAATTGTGGTCTCGGCAAAATATAAAACTTACATGTGTGCTTTTTTGCTCTTGTATTTAGTTTTCGTTTCCATTCATTCATTTTCCACCAAGCCATATAATAGTTTTCAAAAATAATTTACTCTTATTGCTTGATGGAGCTTCAATAAGCTTCACATGTCCATGCAGTGTACCTAAGCGTATGAATGTATATATGTTTCGTGATGATGATGATGCTGACTATCGTCTATCGACGTCAGGAAACAAGCTAAAAAGTAGTTGCGAAAGTCAAGAGGGAATTCTCCCGCATATGTGTATACACACCCAAATGTATAGGAAAACAGCAGAGTCATCATTGAAAAGGGAAAGAAAAGCCTGTTGTTTCATACAAGTTTATGGTGGTGGTGGTACAAAAACTTGCTGTTGCTGATGTGAAAGCACGTGACGTTTTTTTATACACAAGTAATAACAATAAAAATAGCTTGACTTGGTGATGTTGCGTTGGTAGTAGTGGCAGTGGTGGTGGTGGTGGTGGTGTTGCTGTCGAACGAAACCAAGCCGCCGTTGCTGCCCTTGTTGAACAAAGAAAAAAAGCAATTTTTTTTGACACGGGCATATTTATTTCTCTTCATTTGATGTTGCCATTCTATGCTTGCTGCAGTAATTCTTGTGTGTTGGGTTGTGTCATATATTCATTTGAAATATATGTATAAAATATAGGTATAACATGTACATAAATAAAAAAATGAAATAACGGCGAATAAGAGAAAGACGCCTATTTGAAGTAAGTTATGTGTTGTATACATGCTTTGTACATAAAATAGCGCAATGCAAGTTTTCTTTCCAAAAAGTGTAGTAAAAGCCAAGCAGCAGCAAAAAGCAAGTAAAACGTTGCCTTGTGAAAAGTTGGAATATATTTCTCTCTAATATGCTTGCATGCATGTTTGCATACTTATTATTATATATTTTTTGTGAAATACGAGTAATTTTTTTTGCACCATGCATAAATATGCCTTTTCCTCCTCTCCTCCACCACCATGCCTCCTTACTCTCAATATCATTATCCCCCTCTCTCTCTCTGTGTATATCCCTCCGTCCATCCATCCAATCTAGGTAAATCCCTATTAATATCCATCCAGAGTCGCATATTTTGCGCAATGCACATTAATGAACAAGAAAAACTACTGCTGGAAAAAAAGCCAAGCACAAAAAAATACTAACTTATGTACCTTAGGTATATATACTTTTTCTTGTCTAAAGAACACACTCTTCCTTATTTCTTTTCTCTGCTGCTGCTGCAAAATAATAATAAAAGGTTACGTTGATTTTTTTATATATACTTTACTCTTAGCTTTTTAAGCTTGTCAGTTATTTTTTTTTTGGTATAGGGAGAGTGAGAGGCATTTATTTCTCAACTATGCTGCTATATTATATGTTGTTATTATTGCTGTGTGTGTGTCTGAACACTCTGAACATGCTACTGATGGAGATTGATAGGCTTTCCGTTTCTTATATTTTTTTTTATTTGCTGCAACAACAACACACACGATGCTTTTGCTTTCTCCAATTCTACTTTTTTTTATTTTGCCGTGATACTTTTTTTTTTCTCTCTCTGGATCTCCTTCTTAAAAGGCGATGCCACCAACCACCACCTCTGCCGTTATACTGCACTGCTGCTGCTACTGCCACTATACTGCTGCTTTTCTGCCACTTGAAAATGTTTGAGGTGGTCACAAACCAGTTACATTGCTACTACACGCGTGACTTGACTCACTTTAATCCCCCGCATGGTGAAGAACAAGTTACAAGCTCTACATATCAAATAATATTACTGTGCTCTCTCTGTATATAATATGTACATATATTACATATCATTATATTATTTCTTTGATATAATATACCATAAAAAAATATTATAGAGTAAAGGAAAAAGAAGGAAAATTTCTTGTTCAGCTTTTTATACTTTAAATGGTTCCAAGAAAATCGCCGCAAACCAGAAGAAAACTGATAAAATCTAACGATATATATTTTTGTGCTGAATATAAATACGCAGCAGCAGCAGCAGCAGTAATAGCACACAAGTAGCAGTGTGTATAGCTTGTTTTATGATCTTGATGAGATGGTAATCACTGTAATAAATGTAGAAAACAGATTTGTTCACAGGCCACCTTATCGACAGACTTGATCTTCTTCTTCCCTACTACAAAAACTACTTGAATAGCAATCACATACAAAAAAAACACAAAATTTCACAGGCAAATGACATGATGACTCTTTTTTCTCTCGGTAAAAATAAAGAAAGGAAGAAAAAAATAATAAAAAGCGTGTATATTTTGTAGGTTTGTTTGTAGTGTTGGGTTGAGAGACCTTCAATATTTTTTTTAATTTGTAAACTTGATAGAGTTACTTGTACCGGGTATGTCTACATATATTTTCAAAGGCAATGTGCATGTTTGGTGGTTGTTGTACTAGCTATTATTGAAGTAGTAGAAAATACATAATATTCTATATATTTTTTACACGTACGTAAATAGTTTTTGTCGCAGTGACATACATAGTTTGTGTTTGTACGACAAGAGCAGAGAGTACACACACAAAAAAACAAAGTGAAAGCGACCCTCACCCATTGTCGTTTGTAAAAGTCGTAATCATCATCATCAAGAGAAGCAGTAGCAGTGGTAAAACAGCAGCATGAAACCTTTCGAGTGTCATAAAGAAACTCTGGGGCAATTGCTGTTTGCAAAAGGAAGGGTGTTGTCGTGTGTGACGCATTTTATTTATAGCCTCTTCTCATTTTTTTTCTCTTCTTCTTCTTCGTCTGTCCTTCTCTCAAACTCTCGATCCACCTTAGCAGCAGCAGCAGCAGGTGCCTACTTCAACCTTGCTTGTCCATTGTTGTTATAATAGCATAATATTGGGTATTGCTACTACTATATACTACCATTATTATTATGCATTCATGCTACAATAAAAAAAACATCCGTATATGTATACCTATATATTATCCATGCTTGACTGCTACACTACAGGATAATATATTATATTGTTAGGCATATGAACATTATTCATGTTGGCTATATTCCATGCAATCTGCGGTTCTTTTCCTTTCTTTCATCATGCCATCGTCTTCGTTTGTTTGCAAAAGGAAGGGTGTTGTCGTGTGTGACGCATTTTATTTATAGCCTCTTCTCATTTTTTTCTCTTCTTCTTCTTCGTCTGTCCTTCTCTCAAACTCTCGATCCACCTTAGCAGCAGCAGCAGCAGCAGGTGCCTACTTCAACCTTGCTTGTTCATTGTTGTTATAATAGCATAATATTGGGTATTGCTACTATATAGTACTACCATTATTATTATGCATTCATGCTACAATAAAAAAAACATCCGTATATGTATACCTATATATTATTCATGCTTGACTGCTACACTACAGGATAATATATTATTATATTGTTAGGTATATGAACATTATTCATGTTGGCTATATTCCATGCAATCTGCGGTTCTTTTCCTTTCTTTCATCATGCCATCGTCTTCGTCATAATCATGATCCATTTATGCCCGCTGTAGTACCCCTTTTTTCTCCCCTTTTCCTCCGGTTTAACGGACCATTTACGTAGTCGCCAGTGAGGAGGAGAAGAGCAGCAGCAATATTACAGCAAAAGTATAGCAGCAGTGGTGGTGGTGGTGGATTTGATGGTGAAGGACGACTACTAAACCCTGCTGTTGGGGTGGCGTCACATGGCACGCCTGCATTACAACACACACACACATACGGAAAACGAAATAAATGACGACGACCCTCGCCAGTAGTCACCAGTGGAGTACGGTACGTGTTTTACTGTGTAGTCCACCAGTAGTTGAACCGGAATTGACGTCCCATTGCGGAATAAAAAAAAGTGTGTGGGTTCATAATAACATAAGTACATAATATAACATTTGTATATTATATTATTCAAGTATTTACTTTGGTGGTGTATATAGTGGATCGTTTGTGTGCCTTGGCTGGATGGGAGATAAAGGAAACGAAAAAATGTTGCAATTTGTTGGCCCGCTTCGCTCTCCGTTGCTGCTGCTGGTTGCCTTCATCCATCGCATCGTCATCGTCGTAGCAGAGTGGCAGCGGTTTTATTCATCGTCATCAAACCCCCATTTTTACCGTATGACTTGGCAAATAAAGTAAAGCACCACAAAAACGGTGAATGAGTTTTTATGTTCCTCATAACCAAGTAGAAAAGAGGGAGAAGGAAATGAGGAAAACGAGGAGTTTGATGATGATGATATGAGTGACTGGATATAAGTAATTTGGTGATATGCTGGCAGCTCATCGTCTTCTTTATTTTCCTCTCTCTCTACTATTTCATCATCAACGTCGTCGTTGTCATATTATGCTATGCAGAGAACAAGGCGGAGTGCTTGTATACCTATTTATGTACATAGGTACATATCCATATTAAAGCACGCCTGTCTGCTTTCATTTTTTTATACAAAAAAAAACATTCTAACTTGAAGGAGGTCACGCTTTTCTTTTCCCGTTACAATGGAACTAGGCCTACACACACACTAACAAACTATA
Source organism: Paronellides praefectus (assembly GCA_027744595.1). Classification (NCBI taxonomy): domain Eukaryota; kingdom Metazoa; phylum Arthropoda; class Collembola; order Entomobryomorpha; family Paronellidae; genus Paronellides; species Paronellides praefectus. The sequence goes on along the minus strand of JAITYZ010003307.1, from coordinate 5,807 downwards.
TCAAAATGATAAATATGACGGGTATAAAGTTGTATTGTCCAAATAATATATATGTTTTTTTTTGTATGATGATGTGTGATTGTGTATATATCTATATATATCCGTGTGCAACGTGTAAAATGAAGGGAAATTTTTATGATGATATTTCACTTTTTTTGTCTGCTTTGGCGGAATGCGGCTGACTTGATATGGCAGTGGTGGTGTTGAAGAAGAAGATGATGATGATGATAAGTAAGAGGAAGTCCGCTGTACGTAGTAGTGAGCGGGGTGTTGAGCTGAGAGAGAGAGAAAAAAAAGAGAAAGAGTAACAGACACGAAGAAAACGAGCTACAAATGGGGAAAGGAAGTGGAAAGAAAATGAGATTTTTGTTCGCTAGTAAAAAACGGAAAGAAACCTGTTGTGTTTCTTGCCGTTACTCGTAATAGGGCAACTGTAGAGTAGTACCACAAAAAAAACAATGAGGACGGGGCTGAAGGAAAAAGGGAGAGGAATGATGATGATGATGATGATAATAATGCCATTATTATAGTCTCTCTATATATAACAGTTGGTTTAAGAAGATGAAGAAGAAGAAGAAGGGAATTGCAGCATCTGCTGCTATGTATGTGTTTGTGTGTAGCAGTCGAGCTAAAAAAAAGTTGATGCTTGAGAAAAAGAGAGAGAGAGTGAGAAAGTGGATGGAACTCTATTAAAAAAGGAGCAGAGCACAGAAGGCGTTGCGAATTTTTATGGAGTTTTTGACTGGAAAATTAAGGAAATGAGGAGAAGGGAAGGATCTTAATCATGGGAGATTATATTATATCAGCAGCAGCAGCATCACAGTATCATCATTAGTTTCCTTGCACTTTATGAACAATTTAAAAGCTTTTTGAGCACGGAACAAATGGGGATGACACTCTAGTCGATTGATTTCGTTATGAATTTATTATGAGGGAGATTATTAATTTTCATACCACTTTGACTTTTTTTATCATTATTTTGTCATTTTTTTTAGACAATTTTGCAATTTGAGTGATAAGTTGGCAAGATGCTGTGTTACATGTAAATATCTACTAGCACAGTGGTAGCGGTAGCTTTATTTATTTGCACTTGACTTGAAAAATGATCAAGTGTAGCAATCATAATCGTGCCACCGCACCATGTCAATTAATAAAAAAGCAATTACAGAAACGCAGATAACAATCTCCAGTTGTATTTTTTACATATTATGAATAATATGATAACGTAATTAAAACAGATGGTAAACCACAGAATCTAAAAACCCAGCAGTTGTGAACAAAAACGAATACCACTTGACTATTTTAGCAGGGCAGGTAAATATTTAAGAGGTGCAACATATTCAAATTCAATCACATCTTCTTCTCTTTTACCTTCATACACTAGAAACTCTTAAAACATATTTACTTTTAATACTGTCCTTCAACTACACCAAAATATATTAAAATACTTTTTAAAAACGCATTGGCTTTATACATTAAAATAAATCTTAAATTCACATTGAAAAACAGGTATAAACCTAAAACAGCAGTTTAAATGCACATTAAATGTTCCCCTCCAACGGTTCCCACACACCCCACTACTACATGGGCATTAAATTGTCATTTTTTTCCTTATCCCTTTATGTCATCAGCAGAAAGTGGAGATCCCAATAAATCCCTAATATTTTCCTTTGTTTTTGACGTTGTTCCTATAAACATGTGGGGTATGTGCACATAAATAATACATTATCGTTTCCCATACTATTTACAACAAGAGTATGTGTGTGTGTGTTTTTTGGGAAGTTTTTGGGACAAAAAATAAAATAAAGGAGAAGAGAACATTTTCAATGTGAGTATATTGACGACACAATAAATCTCTTTCCTTTACACAATTTCTATACCTGTGTAAATCCCATTGTTTCCCAACTAAAAGTTCCATAATAATAGTAATATTCAGCTTAAAATCCCGCATTTTGATAGCCACATTTTGAGAGCATAGCTACCCGAAAATATAAAATTTGACCACCACAAATAGCAAAAGTATGTTTAGGTGTTGTAGTAGTAGCAGTGCAGCACATTTTCACTTGAAATGTGTTTTCGATAAAAATAAAAATTCTCTCAATAACCTCCAATACCACCTTCATCACCGGCTATTATTCTGGCACAATACTTTCTTTTTCTTGTTCGTGTTTTTTTCTTCTTCTTTCGCGACCTTACTCTCGCACTTCACTTGTATTTTTTCCTTTGTACTCACGACTTACAAAGCAATGTCATGAATCATGGCGCGCGGTGGTGGTGCGGTGGTCTGGTCTGGTTCGGTCGGTTGGTCGGTCACCAAAAAAAATATATAACAAGACCACCAGGGCAAACGGTAAACTACCTTTTTCTACTTTTACAAGCAAATCCGTTGACGCCATTCACCACGACGGTCATATATAAATGCTCAAGTATGTACTTAGCACATGCATTTCTTGCGGATGATGATCATGATAATGATGATAATAATAATAGTATAATATCTGGTAAGATTACAGATTCTAAAAATTGGTGGTATTTATGTATGTACTTTTTTAAAAACATGATCCTATGCCGCAGTCAAAGCAGAAGTAGTAGAGCAAAAGCAAACAACATAGTGTATGTGGTGGTGGTGCAGTAGTAGTTTAGTTTTTATAGTTTTTGGCCGCAGGAGCCAAAAGATTTATAGACTCCACACGACGACGACAAGCAAGGCTTTTGCTTGTTTTTACTTTTTTTACCCCCTTAAAAAATCCCATCCCCCAACTGCACTGTACTACTATTCTTCTACTACTACTACCGAGGTTTTAGAGAGAACCAGGCCAAATAAATAATAAGTATGTATATAAAATTGTTTGTACAAGTTTTTGTGCCAACTGCACTAACAATAATAGTATAATAGCTACCGGAGGCGGATAGAGAGAAAAGAATGGATACTATATCGTCATAGTCATCACATGATCATCATGATCATCATCGCATTTTTTTGGATGATCCATCCAAGAAAAAAAGTTTTTGTCTGATAATTAAGCTGTATAAAATGTATGTGTGTTTGTGTCTGCAACCATCTCTGCTTATTCTGCGGGTCTGTATATACGTATCTCTCTATCACTTTTATTTTGTTGACTGGAAAAACAAAAAAAAGAAGGATATTAAAATGTTGTCAACTGCTGCTTCAGCTTTTCTGCTGCATGGTTTGCCGGTAGTTTAAACAATGTATGTTTATATATATGCTCGTTTTTTATTATTACTGCTGCTGGCGCTGCTGGCACTACCACTACACTATGCTCTGATGGTTGTTTGTGTGAGTTTTGTGGCATGTTTTTGTCTGGGTGGAACTTGGGATATTATGGAAGGGTACACAAAATAATATAAAGAAGAAGAAAAAACGGAATCTCTGGAGAGAAAATTGTGTATAAAAAAAGAGGAATTTAGTTGGGAAGTAGTAATAATAGCAATGGTAGTAGTAGTAGTAGCATGAAAGCACCATACCAGCCCATGCCATGCCAGTAAAAAAGAGTAATAATAATATTGGAGAGTGTGCAAATCGACAATAAGATGATTGTGAAATGGAGCTGAAATCATAAATGGGGAGTGTTTGTTGAGGCAGAGTGCTGGCGCTGCTGGCACTACCACTACACTATGCTCTGATGGTTGTTTGTGTGAGTTTTGTGGCATGTTTTTGTCTGCGTGAAACTTGGGATATTATGGAAGGGTACACAAAATAATATAAAGAAGAAGAAGAAAAAAAGGAATCTCTGGAGAGAAAATTGTGTATAAAAAAGAGAGGAATTTAGTTGGGAAGTAGTAATAATAGCAATGGAAGTAGTAGTAGCATAAAAGCACCATACCAGCCCATGCCATTCCAGTAAAAAAGAGTAATAATAATATTGGAGAGTGTGCAAATCGACAATAAGATGATTGTGAAATGGAGCTGAAATCATAAATGGGGAATGTTTGTTGAGGCAGAGGAGAATAAGAAGAGGAGAGAGAAAAAAATCTAACATAATCTCTGCTCAAAACTGTAAAACTAACAGAGACACTGCGAGGAAGAAATTGAGAAATGAAGAGAGAGAGAGAAAATGGTGTAAATTGTAAAAAAAGCGCACCCAAAAAACTGTGTAATGATGTACTACGACTAGAGATACAAGAGTTTTTTAGGGAATAAAAGGCATCATTTTTATATTTGCAAAAAAAGAGTAAATCCCATCACCACTTGTCAGCTTTTTTTTATATGCGAGTTTCTTAACACCAATTTGCAATCCATCCATGCACACTACCCGTCCATCTACAATGTGTACAATAATTCACTCTATGCGATGCACACAAAATAAAGCTTTACACTTTTTTGCTGATTTTTTTGTGTGTTTGTATGTTTGTTTGCATGTCGTCAAATAGAAGAAATACACTACTTGTACACTTTTTAGGCTGCACAAACATAACAACGTGTGCAAATATATATGTTACATGACTAGATATGTATTTTTGAGTGGTTTTGTTTGGTGTTGTTGTTGTTGCGTTGCTTGCAAAAATATAAAATAAAAAAAATATAAAAAAGAAAGTAAGCTAGGAAAATAATGGGTGTAGGATGGGCCCTGTGTGGAATGAAAGCTATGTGTATGAGCGCGATGAAACACTTTTTTGTGTGCATTTTTACTGACTTTATTTGATGCACACACACATACAAGAGCGTAGAAAGGAAAGAGAGGAAAAAAGCATAAAAAGAAAAATGGAAAGTGGAACAGTGATAATTCCTCAGGGTCTATTTCGTCCTCTTTTGTTTCCTCCATAAAAAGGAGGGGAAGAGGAGGAGGAGGGAAAAAAGGCATATGTGTGTGTCCATATTCCATATAATATGTATATATACAGATATATATATGCGTACTACATAGAAAATACTTTTTTGTGTATAATAATAGCCAGTAGTAACCCAAGAGCACTTTCATCCATCCAAACCAACTCTATTTTTTCTTCACTAAAAACAGTCTTCACAATTTGGATTTTTTGTATGTGTTCTCATGTTACAACTATTTTTTGTTACTTTTTTAGCTTTCCACTTCTTTTTGCTGCTGTTGCTGCTCTTTTGTTACTTTCGTGCTGGCGCAGAAATGAAAAGCATACAAAATATTTTTTGGTGTGTGGGTAGATAGGTATTATTCCTCATGTTATATTATGGGTATATATCTATTTATCTTACTTCTTTAGCAAGTAGCTAGGGATTATATTTTGGGAAATGAAAAGGCCCTGAACAGCATCTTCAAACTAGTAAAAAAATATCTGTATTGATTTCACGTCATTTAAATTAACTTTTTCATTTCAGAAAACATTACAGTAGGCAGATACAAAATTTACCGTGGTCTTGTATGTGTTTAATGGTACGTAATTAAGTCTGCCGATAAAGTATGAAAGCTGTAATTACTAATTGCTTGTTCAACTACATCTGTTCATAAATCCAAGCGCAAAAACTACCTATATAAAAATTTAATTTTATTATATCATGTGCCCATTTCCCTCTCTCCATGTTTTGCCCTTGACCCTAATAGAAAATGCTTACCTTCCCACTGGACTTTTTCCCCCACCGCGAGGTTTGCTATTGCCAAAAAGAAAATGAAAGGTTGCTTAAATTTGTTGGTATGCCTATGCATGAGCATTATTTGTGTATGAGCCTATTATTATGGAGAATAAATGTATGTGTTTCTGTTTGAGCACAATACATTCATAAAGTCATCCGGACCCCATGAACAATTTTACATGAAATGCTTTTTGTCGTGCGACCCCATCTTTTTGTTCACGGGTGTTGCTCAACACTTTCA
>JAITYZ010003306.1:0-17571 GCA_027744595.1 Paronellides praefectus | reverse complement strand
TTTTTTACCGTTGAACTTTAAATTGTACCAGATTACTGCTGACCCCTTGACAGCCTTTGTCGCTATTCCCATTCTAGGAAACGCAGTTCCTCCTCCCAACTCCACATCCGAGAGCTTGATTAGAAAAGAATAGAGCTTCAAGTTTACTCGGGTTGCTGATATTTTCAAAAAAAATTGAATTTTACAAAAGTGAAAAATTACATAAAACATGATTGTGGCCACACGATCTCCTCGTTTTAAATCCGTTCTCCTTTCATCACTTTTTTCTACCTGAAATAAAAATAATTATAAATTTTTAGTACAAGCTTCATAAAGTTATTTTTAAATTAAATCTTTTACAAAGTTATGATTCCAATACACCCGGCGCAATCAGCCCATCATAATGAGGAATGTAATATCCACCCACGGATCCGTAGCATTGAATTTGCAAATCTTCTGCTGACTTGGAATTCCAACTCACTAATCCCGTTGCTCTATTCACAAGTCTTGGAATTTGTTTCAGAATTGTGTTGTTTGTGTTTCGGTCTACAAGCCAAGCCACTGAAGATGTTCTAACGTCCGAACGGACTCCACTGGTTTGCGTTCCCACCACTCTGGCACGTTCCAAGCGTTTTATAGACAAATTTTTAAGGTGATCTATTGCTTTGTCGGAGATTAAATCATAAACTTGGAACACGGGTGGATTCTCATGGTGCAATTCAAATTTTAGTGGGCTGAGAACGTTGTATGGGTTAATATCATGGGAGTACCAACACCGTAAATTTTTTGTGTCTTTCGGTGATAAAAGCTGTTCTCCTCTGCATAGGGCATCAAAATTGGAACTATCATGCAAACCAACAGTCACCTTTGTACCTTCCAACGGGTACTCTGTTACAGCTGGCGGGATGAAGAGGCCAGGAATGTTTGTGAAGTTGGAATTGACCAGATTGGAAAATAAGTTGGATGGAGCAGTGTCGCTAAATTTTAGGAATTCATCATTATGCTGTGTTGGGAAATAAAATAAACGGCAACTTCAGATAATTAGGTTTTACTTATTTTGAAATTTAAAACATTGACATGACATAATTACCCATGTTCTCGCCATTAACAAATAACCCTTTATGATGTCTAATAGCATGGAGTCATCTCTCCGGAGGACATTTTGGTAGGCATTGTACATCCATTCCATACCCGTTGCAAGACGCTCACTGCCCATAGCTCGTATTCCAATGAATTGCAGGTCGGAGGCCAATAATTTACAGTCTGTTTTCTTCTCTAAAATCATCCCATTAGCCATCTACAGAGAGAGTATAATAATACCATTAAATAGTCCACTTTTCACTTTCACAGGAAGTAGTTAAGAATTGCATTTTATCTAGCTCGTACGTCAGAGGTACGCAGTTGATAAGTTTCTTGTAAACGCAGCAAACCGTCCGCAGCCCCAGTCAAGTCATCCAAAGTTGGAAAATTCGTGTTAACGGAAAAATTATTCCAGAATTTTAAAAACTCTGCAATACAAAATCAATTAATTAATTTTTATATTTTGAACAAGCTCGGAGTTTGCTTCCACATATTACTTTTTATTTTGGCAGTGTATACTTGAGTGGTAACCGGAATCAATATCATGCTGAAGACTGGCCATGTCAACAGCAAATCTCCGCAACAGTTTAAATACCATCAGCGGATTTGCCGTTGTCTCCTGTGATAGTATCTCCAAATCCTCGTTGGTTTTGAAGATGGGATATTTTTCATTTTTAAATTTTTTACGCAATTGTCGCGACCGTTTTATCAGGGAGTGAATGCTATTGCTGTAGTCATCAAGATACCTGTAAAAATATAGTTTCCACTCTATTTAATTATTTATATACGTGTCAGTAGTTTTAAAATGTAGTAATATTCCAAATTACTCATTTATCAGTCCCAAGGTATCTGATAGTTTGTTTTTGTAGCGGATCAACTTTGCAACAAGTTTTTGCTCAGATTTTGCCAAATGTTGCACTCCATACATGGAGGAGTAATAATCATCCTTTGATTTTTCTTGAAGTCTTTCTTTGATTAGTTTTACATACTCTTCCGATTGTAAACTCAGTACAAGTGTGGGCACAGTTAAAAATAATACTATTATTAAAGTAAAAGATCTCATCGTAAAAGTTTTATATCCAGACTCAAAATAATGATAATCGGTTAGGTTATTAAGTTATTATTTCAAATGAAATAATGCAATAAATATAAGTCAGTTCTAGTTTCACCTTGTGCTTTGAAATTCTAATTCAAGTAATTTTAATATAGAGTGATACAAATTTATTCATGAGCATGCTTTTTTAAATTTGTTTTATTAATTAATGTCAAACATAAGGAGTTTCATTGTAAATAAAACATGACAGGTAACAATGCAAAATACAATATGAATAGGTATATATACTTGGCTAATAAACCGACGTCCTTGGCTCAAAACTGAGCTTAGCATAGCATTTATTGATAAAAAGACATCACATTATAGTTGTTGTAAGCTTTGGAAAATCTTTGGATCGGTGTTTTTTTTAATTAGACATGTACACCTGAACAAATAATGTGGGAGATTTTGTGGTTTTATTTTGTACCTTTCATTTTATACAACAATACAAGAAAGACAATAATAATATGAATATCGAATCGCATCATTTGAATTTTCAATGCCATTGCCAAGTGTATGGAGTATAATCCAGCTAAGTTTTGTTTTAAATTGAAACTGCACTGCCCCGGCGGCAATAAAGCCAATTTGCAATTTATTTTGTGCATAATTTAATGTAAACGCACGAAATGGTCAAAAAGGTAATGGCACAACACGTAATATAAATGCATGCATTAAGTTCCTTATTAATAAGATACGGGAATCTATTGCCTATTACAAAGTACACTTAAGACATGAGCGCCTCTCCCACGCAACATCCTCTTTCCTTTCGTTTCAGCCGAATGACTATAGGTACTTCAATTATGCGTACAACAAATAAGTTATTAATTAAAACGTGTATGTAAGTACAAAACAACTCATGTGCAAACAAGTATAACCATTCAATTGAAGATATGCAGCCAGCCGAAAATGCCATAAGCATTAAAATCAATTGCCAGACTACTGACTGAAATATTATTGAATTGATGTGATGAATAGTGATGATTCATTTATCCTTTATGCACAGCTGCATTCTTGGGGAGGGACATAGGTAGGTAGGTTTAATGCAAGTGTGAACTGTGAACTACAACGCAAAATTGTTACAAAGGTGGAAATAGATTGTCGGGCTTCGAGATAATGAAGCGGAATTGATGATGCAGGATGCTGAAATAAATCACCATTTTAATCAGATGGATTAGCTTCCTTTGTTTTGTTATTCGGGATCTGCGTAGCAAGTAGTATATGTGTACTTGGTACCCTGAGCCTACAAATCCCGCAATCGTATTATTAAGATACAATCATGCGTATACAATTTGATAGAAGATTATCCGAGCCCTAAAGTTAACTAAGCCTGCTTATCACCTTGAACCTTAAGGCATCTTCGTAATTATTGAGTATTATAGATTCACGTTGATGGAACAAGCAAAATATTTTTAAGGGAAGTCCCTCGCCCAAGCTTATCAATTCGGAAATAATAAATAAACATCCAAACAAATGCAAACTAAGCCATAATACAAACACGTAAAATAAGGATCATTTAGAATACAAATGTATAGGTTAGTGGACCGACACCCTTTCCAATAATATATAATATCCAGGTGTTGAGTTAGCCTGGTCATCAGTTGAGAATTAGATTTTGCAGTGAACACAACAAAATAATTCCTGCTGCCTCAAGATGAATAATTTTTTTGTACTGGGGCTGTTAACATCTGTGTTAGCAGTTGCATATTCTTTGGACTTTAACGATTATCAGGAAGGAAGTTGCGGCCAGTACAAACCTCAAGCTAATTTTAATGCAACATGGGTAAGTTGAACTGTTGAAAGAATTCAAATATACTATTTTTTTATTTCTTAATCATTGATTAATAATCAAAAATGTAAAATATGAACAGTTGGCAAACACCAACCTTCCATACCTCTCCGCTGGAAGCAGATACAATCTTTATCGGATCGCTGCTGGTCACCCGCAATTCGCGAGTATGAGAGACCATGAATTTCATTATGAAGCATGTCTCCAAGCTTATTTGAACGTTACAACTGGGGTCGGGTTAGCGTACGGCTTTGGTGCTGGCGTTGTTGGAAATTTTGACGTGCGATACACCGAGAAAAAGGGCGTCTATGACTTTCTCGCTTTGCCCACTCCAGGCTTGAATGATGTTGCCAAACATTACGCAACTCTTACGGATAATAAGAGCTTCGTATTCTGGTCCATTTGTAGTGAAGGTTCTAACCAAAGAGGCTGGGTCTTACTGTCATTGACACCAACATTGGATACCAAAACACAGCAACTGATTGAGGACCACGCCAAGTCCCTTGGCTTCGACAGACGTCAATTTGTGTTCCTTCGTTATGACAGTTGCAGTGCGGACAGCCCTGTTCCAGGAAGCTTCAGTGGTATGCCAACTACCAAGGGAAAGAAAACTTCAGTTGCCACTTTTTATGAACAAAAAATGATGAGGATGCGATTAAATAGAAATTCTCGTTCGTAAACTGTTAAATTTTAATAAGCATTTTGGCAATGTGAATGTGACTGACTTTGATAATTAAAATATAACTTAAATTGATTTTTTTCTTTAATATCTACTATTAGCACGGTCAATTGTTGAAGCATATCACATTAACAATATGATTCATACTAATAACATCCCAAAAAAAATTCCATACAAGTTGTGGAAGTAATCAAAATGGGAAAGCTTTGTGCATTAAACATTCAAAAGCCGTCCTTACGTACATATAAAGAAACACTCGCACTTGCAAGTAAAAAGAACGGCTACAATGATCAAGAAAAACATGACCATTATTCCTGAAGTATCTGTTTGCTAGGAACAAATCATGGTAGCGTGTATTTGTATAAAGCAACAAGTTATAAAAAAGACGGGAAAAACAGCAAAATGATTGCTAAAAAGTGCCTGCCATCGGTTAAACAAAAGCTGCCTGATTTTGAATTTGAAAACAACTTTGTTTTCTGACAAAATTCCCAATGCATTGGTGGTGAGTTTATCAGTGTACCTTAAGCCACTGGAATAAGCTGACCTATTGGCATTACCACCTTAATCCATTGTTGCACTATAACAATAAATTGTCATTTTCTTGCATTTTAAGCAAACCATTGGTAAATTAACTAAACACATTAGTTTCAATCTTTGGTTTGAACTTTTCCAACGGGTAGTTTCATTGAAGTTATAATTAAATAACAATACTTGAGTTACATACAAAAAGATTCCACAATTTATGTAGCTTATAATGACTAGGTACATACTTGGATGTGCTGTTATTCACTTCTCATCATGTCTGTTAAATTTGAAATGGACAAATTAAATTTTATACCTACGAGTTGTCGGGTCCATGTGCCATGTGCATCTTTTATGAGAGTAATTTATTGTAATGCGTCATGTTTTCTTACCTTGTCGTGCTTACAAACGTGACCACTGAATTTGTATGTTCACAATAATTGTTTTTTATTAGTGGATGGGGTGTCGACTATAGTTGGCCAAATTTTAACCACTGATATAAATATTTTAGGATTTTCATATTATGATATAGGTATTAATTCTACAATTATTTTTGACAATAAAGACAAATACCAATTTTCATCATATCAAACCGTTGAATAGCATTGTTAACCTAACATTTGAAGTGAAAAGATATTTACGTATCCTCAAGTTTGACTGCACAGTTTACCAATTTTTCCGAAATTTGCTCTTTTGAAAGACATTTCCAATAAAGCTTTTGAGTTTCTGCCATCTGAGCTAGATTTTTATAACTGCTGAATAAAATAACGTAAAAAATACCCTTTCAAGTAGTACTCTCCATTTCCAATACATAACGTATAATTTCATATACCTCTATGCAGACTTTATTCCATAATATATTAGTTTGGTTCTTCTGGAAAATGTTTCTCATTTTGACAGTGGCCGATTAGTTGAAGAGAATTTATGTCTGCCATCATGATCATCATGAACAAATACGGCATGCAGGCATGTACAAATCCCCTTTCTTTTCCTTTTCCACTCAATAGCACCACCAACAACACTTTGTTAGAAAAAGACGTAAATCTTATCAAAGTACATCACACCGCACATCTTCTCCTTCCTTCCTTCTCCACCACCTCCCTTACCATAATAATTTTTGTACAACTTTACTTTTCTATATCAGCACACATACACACATGATTGTATTTATATGGGATTTTGACGTCTTGGATAATGAACTAGAAACAAACTAACTAACGAGCAACATTACAGTTGTAACAGACGACCCGTAGAACCTCATAAAATTTACACACGTACCTACAAGCAACCACCATTTTTCATTTCGTTTTCTTCAATTTTTTTTGAAACCAAGTTTACTTTCAGTTTGTCCAATCCCTACGCATATTTGTCTATCTTTCTAGTAGAGTGCAAGCACACAACGTGTTCCTCTTGCTGCTTTTTTCTATTTTAAAAATATATGCGTGTACAAATACAGAGTGTGCGTACACAACACACAAATTTTCCCCTTGAATTTCTGCCCGACTAATGGATTCTTCCTCTCTCCTTCTTGAAAGCTTACATCCCATCAGCGTCAAACGCCACTAAAGTATGAGCGTTCAAAGAGCACACGCATATTTATAACTGCAGCAGCCCCAGAGTCATTTTTATTAATAACAACAGCAAAAGGCTGGGAAAAAAGTGTGGAGCAGCAGGAGAACCTCCGATAATGCAGCTGGAGAGAGATGAACGAGTAATGGTAAAAACATATAAAGAGGAAAACGAGAGTAATATTTCATGTAGCCCTCTCTATGTATAAAACGCATGTTTTTTTGTATGTTTCTAATAATACCTGTCGAAAAGGGAGTCAAAAAGCCGGAGGATGAAATAGAAAAGGAACATAATATATTATGGCATATATATATTTTTCAGTTTGGAACCACCCACCTATCGCACAAGAATATACACATATATTATGATGACATATTACCAGAGCCTTCATGTGTGCAATGCATTTGCTTTTTTTGGTAGTATATTTATGCCCTTGATGAAGATCCCCATCAACACGGTCATCATTATCAACAGAACCATGTCGTGATGATGAGGAAATGAATGGACTTTCCACGCCCATTCATTTTTCACTCTGTGTGGACTCTATTCGGGATGGAATAGAAAAAAAGGGAGCAGCAGCTCATTGTCCATAATAATATACCAGAATTATTGGCCTTGCACTATCACCGAGGTAAATAAAAAATGTATTTTTATAGCTGTTTATTTATTACAAGGTTTCTTTACAAGGGCTTGTAATAATGAAACAATGACAAAATACATACCTTACTGTAAATTTTCCTAATTAAATACTTTACTTTACTCCAACAAAAAGAAAAAAAGAAAGTCAGGTTTCAAACGCAAAAAAAAGACTTAAAACAAAAAAAAATATTAGTATCAGTCATTTTTGGTTCTAAAAAATATTGAAAAAGATGGATTTGATTGAGGCTGGAGAGTGTGGCAAACGAAGTTGCTCGAAAAGCAGCCACCGAAATGACTACCGAAGTCACTATCGAAATGATTAACGCCGGAAGGGCAAGTGATGTAACGGTTCTATCCGACCCAAACGTCATACTCGCAACTGATAGGATGGTTATTATGAAGGACAAACATGGGCTTTACGGTGACGTAGCACCCTCCAAAGTGTCCCCCGCGTACCTTCAAAAGTTATTAAACTCCTCTCAAATGTTTGAAGATGACGATGATGACATTGAGCCTACTACATCTTATCCCCAAGATAGCTTTGACTCATCCTGCTCGAGAAGTTTTGAATTATTGCAAGCATATAAACAGCGAGTGCAGGAAGACGAACGGCTCAGTCGAATGTATAAACTCCGACATTCCTTTTCATTGAGATTTGATAATCGAGCTTGGCTCCATCCCGACGGCACTACCAACTTTGATTATAAAGGGATTCCCGAGGAGAAGAAGAAAAGGTGTGAAGGCTTCAAGAATCGGGTTCGTGAGGAGAACTATCGTTATCTTGGGAATCATCCTGAAATCCAAGGGATTATTGCGGTGGCATTGAAAAAGTTGTTAAGCGTGCAGCCTCAAGATCCAGTTAAATATTTGACCGATTATTTTACCACGAAAATGGGTGACCGAAAGGATTTTGAGGAAAGTGTGGAGGCGGAAACGAATAAAATTAGTAGATATCATGTGCAAAAGATGAGTGCTACTGGAAAAATTAACGTTAGACCCTGCACTGAAGTACGCTCTGAAAATAGTGGCGAAGATTTTATGCCAGAGGTTGACGCAAATTACTTGAAGAAATTGAACATTGGACCACTAGCTCAGGATTTCGCTTTTGATGAAAATTCACTCAAGCTAAAGAAGAAGAAAAGCAAGGAAGGTGATCAGCTGAAATTGAACAAAAAGTCAAAAAAGAAAAAGGGTCAACATCCGTACTGTGGTTGCAAGGACTGGAAATTGAAAAAGAATCTTGTGAATACTGCTGAAATCGGAGAAGTGGATGATGCTGTAACGGAAACGGTCACTTTTTCAACATTGGGGAATATACAAGACGATCTTACCACTTTTGCTATGGAAGATGAAGGCGAAGATGAGGAGGAGGAGGAGCATGAGGGAATAACTGAAATGCCCTTTGGAGATGGGCAATTTTTTGGCAAGATGGAGGAAAGAAAAGGAGAACAAGAGGAGATGAGTCAAGAAAAGGCGGAGAGGATTGCCAGGATGATGGTGCAAAACCTTTTAAAGTTATAATCCACTTCAGGTTGTAAAGCTTCCACAAAGCTAATATAGACATTCATCACAAAAAATTAGAACTAATAAATAATGCCTTTAATAAATAAATAAAACAATGAGATAGGACAAACATTTATGCTTTTTCCCATGTATTTTATTTTTTACAACATTCACAATATTTCACATTAATTTTTTAAATGCACTTATTTGATAGTTAGAATTCCTAATAATTACAAAACCCGTTCTTACTTGCACCGGTCAACAGTGGTGAAGCATTTCATTTTTATTCCAGAATATTATCATGACCGAAACGAAATGACCCATTCATTTCTTTTGACGCATTCCATGCTCCAATTTCAAAAGAATTTGAAAACTATGCGCTGTGTGGTACAATATGAAATATTACGAAATTGAGAAAGGGTTCCACAGATGAATTCTTTTAGTAATTTATAATAATAATAATAATAATAACATACATACTTTCATTATGCGTCTTTCCCTTCTCCCTGCAGCACAAATACAAAAATTATGTAATCTCTTCTTTTGGTCTATGACTGTGTGTGTGTCAAGTCATTTTGAGTATATCCCAATACTCCGAAGAAGAGCCGGTGAGGATAATAATATCACGATTTACGAGCTTTCCGTCTAATATCCCACCCCCAAACGTGCGTAACGACAACATAAAAACTGTAACGCGTCCACCATGCCTGCATGAATGGTCATTATATTATCATCGACGCGGTACGCGATATCGAATTATATTATGACTACCATATATACTATACCTAAACCCTGTAATGCCATATGGACAAGAAATAAAAGAAAGATTGGAATTACTCAAGTAAAAGTAACGAGAAGAAGTACAATAATAACAGCTTAGATTTAGTAACAAGCAAGCCAACAAATAATACATCTATTTTAACATGTGTAGACATAGCCATAAGGACCTCTATTATTGCCGACAACAACGACATTGTCGATGATGACGAGATGACGGTGGTGGTAGAGGGTTGGAAGGGAAGGAGGAACCAGAAAAAAATGTGCATGCAATGCATCATCTTCAATCCCATGAATTTTTTAAAAAGTATTATTTTTGTTTGATGCATGTGTTTAGAACGTCGCTCTGAGCGGAGCTCATAAAAACAAAGTCATTCCTTTTGACTTAATGCGTTTCGCTTTAACTCACATTGCCGTTCATTTAGGTTGTGGGGTTAAACCCGAGCTGAGCTCATCTTACCAACTGCCACCACACCACTCAACTTACCAAACAAGCAGACAGGAGAAAATAAATACAAACTCTCTCTCTCTCTCCTCGGCTATATACTCTTTTACTCTTTTGTGTAAACTGTAATATGCTTTTGTTTTGATGGCTCTTCTCTTTTCTTTCAGGCGGTCACGTCACGACGACCAAAGGAGTATATTATGTGGCGTTGATGATGTATGCGTGGGATTAGTATTTATTGCCGTTTCCTCCAGAAAAAAGGAGCAGCGACGATAGAGAGAGAAGGCAAGGAAAAGCATTACTCGACTCAGCATACATATTATTCTCATGATGATGATCGTCCCCAGTTTTACCATGTCATGTGCAATGAAATAAAGCGCATACGAGACTTGTTTGTGGTCATTAATCATGTCACTAATTGCCATTAAAGAAGAAAAAGTGTCCAACCTCCTAAAAATTTACAGCAACTCCCTTTTTCAACCAACAGACCGACCTAAAGGACATTATTACGGTGCTACAAGTATTACTTAAGAGAAAGGAAAAGCAGCTTCAACAGCCCAATACATACATACATACTTTTAGTGTAGCAATCCAAAATACTGCTTTAATAGTCTTTTACTACCACTACAGCAGCTATAGCTTCAATAATAATAATATAAAATGAGATCCGATATCTAATATAATATGTATATGTGCGGCAATAAACGCCATTAGCAATGAAACTGCCAATTTCGCTAGAAAGGGAATATATAGCCAGTAATCATTCTCTTGAGTAATGCATCAACACCATCATTGACGACCACCACTCCCATTTTAAGGTGCAATCTTGTCGGTGACCAAATATAAACATTGAAAAGTTTTCAAACAATTAAATATATTTCTTTTTATCTGTGTGTCTGCTGTTGATTATTCATTGTCGCTCGTTTTGCCACTTGACTGTAAATAATAAGGTATATACTTGTACAACAAACTGTTATTGTTGACTACTCTGACGATGATGATACAGAACGAGTGAGCAATTACATCCTAATTTATTAGACTTCTAGTACTACATTTAAAAAAAATAATATGCATTTGCAAGGTACACTTGTACATGACTATATACTTAGCAGCTACTGTTGAATGAGTTGAGAGAGTGGCATATTAAGAAGACCCTCCCATGTCACATGTCCTTTAGCTTTGTAATTTATGGTAATGAGAACAAGCTTCTTCTTTAACAGCATATTGTAATAATAATAATAATTGTAAAGCTTGAATTGAACACAAAAGCAATAAAAGTTTCGAGTTAATAATTCTTCAACTTTTCAGTTTATGCCATTCAATGGAATATCATCTTTTCGAATAAAAATTTATATACAAGTCGTTTTTTACGGTTTTGACAATCGGTCAGGTGGCGCAGAAGAAGAAGAAGAAAAGAAGACCCAGCAGTTGTGGTAGTCGACGTCACCCTGTAAATTGAATGTATAAAGGCGCAACAACACACACACAATACAGCAGAAGATGTAGTGTAATAATTGTAATGGAGTAGCCCAGGGCTCGCCCTCTTTTCTGTTCTAACATGCATTTCTGAACAAAGTGAACACGTAGTTTCACTTGTCACCCTTTTTATTACAAGATTCATGAGGTTGCTTTTATTCTCAACTTTATTTTGTTTTGTTTTCAGTTCAAAATGTTTTTTTATGTGTGGATTGATATGCATGCATTATTGTAGTAAAAAACAGTAGCCAAATATGTCCAATTCAACACAAAAACGATAATATTTTTTTTCTGTTCTAAAGTAAAAATTGTCATTCACCTTTCCTTGTTGGGTTTTTGATCATGTTTGGAGATAGAAAACAAAAGAGGATGAGAATGCTTTAATGTTACATTTGCATTTGCATCAACAAAGATAAAAGAGAGAAGAAAAAAAACAATCTGTCTGTAAATATATTTTTTACTGACTTTTGACTACTGAAGTAGCAGTGTTTTTATTCAAATAAAAAATATATGTGTTTTGTCTCTGTTGTTTGTTTGTCTTGGGTTGATTGTTCATCTTGGCTCACCCATCCCAAAGAGGAATACTACATTCATCGTACGACCAAGGATGAAATTAATGAATTGACAAAGGTAGCAATAAATTTTTATATGTTTGTTGATAGTGTCAACTCCTTTTCCCACAAGAATCAATACACTTTAAAAGTTGGGCTTTGACGTAGATTTGACGATGAGTACAATGAACAGTACAAAATATTTATTCAAGAGTTCAATTACTGGCCGTTTGGAAGTTGCATTGAGTATCATTTCATGTTCATGACCATATTTATTTTTGATAATATTATTATTTTAATCAGACTAAAATCAACAATTGTTTGCTTGTTTATGGTCCATTATTTTGTAGAGAAAAATATTAAAAATGTTATGCACACAAAAACAAATAAAAGTTGAATAATCAAAAATTAGCAAAAGTGACAGCAAGGCAATGACTTTTGCTCGATCGCATCGCCTTGAACTTGAATACAAATATATGTATTTTACGCATGTTTGTAGTTTTCGAATTTCAAAACTTGTAATGTAATCATAATATTATCGTTCAAAGATAATCTTTTTGTGCAAATGTACAAAATAACAATGTTATGTAGTTGCAGAAAATTCATCTCGCAAAAAAAAGTTGTACGCAGGTGCAATGCCTGCAGCTCAGAAATCGTTGGTCTCCTTTTCAAGTGATTTAAGTTGAATGTATTAAAAGTTGGTGTGAATGAATGAATAATATTGAATACATGAACTCTTTGCTTTATCTTTAAACTACATTATATCTCAGGTATACGGCTTGCCAGGTGAATTCTGTGATGATGATGTTACAGGCTTTTGGCTTTTGTACGACAGGGAAATTTACATGGCGTGAGGTAAATTGTGTTATCAGTTATTTGAGGTGTCACACGTAAACAGCTACTTATATATTTATTGACAATTAAGCTCATAACCATTTGAATTCATCCATCTTTGTCACAAGTGTAAAAATTACAAACTAATCCTATTACATGATGGAATGATATCCATTTTTCTTAGTTTACTCTCAATCAATTATTTTCAATTGGACACTTCCTGCGAATCCGCAACAAGGGTCAGTGATATTTCCAATGAATAAATGTTTACGCAAAGTAAAGTACACTGATTAAATATATACCTATTCATTTTCCTATTTGCTTGTGATTTGATTACGCATACATAAGTACAAGAGGATAAAACGGATTTATTCACTTAAAAAATGGGTTTAAAAATATGCAAAACTGATTTCATATAAATAGCGCATCTCTCCGATCAAATGAAATCATACACAGCTTTGACTCATAAGCAAAAACAACAACTACCACATTAGCAGAAAAGCTACCAGAATCCAATACACAACCTTTTAAAAATTACTGGAAAAAATCCCAAGACTTAATTTTCCAAAATGGCAAATCAAGCAGTGATTTTATTGTTGGTGTCCCTCACCTCCATCACTTTGAGCTCAGGTTTGTTATTACTTTTCAGATTTGGTGAGACTCGGGATGGTTTCTTTTGCTCTTATTTTAAATAAATAATTTTCTAATCTTCTATTTTGCAGCTTTCCCCAATCGCAACGCCTCCACTTTAATCGTTGGAGGTGTTGAAGCTGGGGTGGGCGAGTACCCATTCATGATTGATATCCGCCGACCATCTCACAGTTGCGGTGCGAATCTCGTCTCGGCCAATTGGGTAGTAACCGCTGCTCATTGCACACAAGGCTCAGTCGGTGACTACACATTAGTTGCTGGAGATCATGACATCAATGTGGAAGAAGGAACTGAACAAAGACGCAGCGTTATTCGCATTGTTAATCATCCTTCTTACCTACCGTAAGTCCACAACATGATTAGATATTTCACGCAAAAAATGTATGGTTTGATTTGCAAGGTTTAATGAGAATGATCCAAATGTTTTTCCAGAGGAACCTACGAAAACGACATTGCCCTCATGCAAGTTTCTGAGCCCTTCCAACTCAACTCTCGTGTTCAAGTCGCTGCATTGCCCGCTGCAGGATTTGCTCCTACTGCCAGTGTTACCACTGCTGGATGGGGACGCCTTAGTGAGGGCGGAGCTTCCGCCTCCAAACTAATGAAGGTCGCCGTCCCTTACATTACCGATGCCCAATGCAGAACTGCCTATGGTTCTGCCAGAATTGCCGACACCATGATCTGTGCTGGTCTTCTTGGAGAGGGTGGAAAGGACGCCTGTTAGTTAATAATTAATCTTTGAATTGTTTAATTTTTTGGTATGGAAAGACTTGTAGCTTAAAATATTCCTGGTTTTGTTCTTCAAGGCCAAGGGGACTCTGGCGGACCACTTTTGTGCCGAACTGGATCCACCAACTACCTCTGCGGGTTGAATACTTATTGCCAATACAATATTGCATGGTTTACAAACAGTGACATTCACATAAATAGATAATCTTTTAATATCCTACTGATATAGGTATCATACTTTACCGAATGGGTCAACAGCATCATCAACACTTCTTAAATTGAAAATGTTTCTCTCCTGATTTTGTACATTTACATTGTATGTATGTATGTATATATCCTTTAAATATTGTAAATAAAAGCAATTCAAATCATAAAAACATAAATCTCAAATTAGCATTTCTCCTCACATTAAAAAAAAACATTTTTCGTTTCAACCTTTAAAACAAACATTTTAAAAAATATATACAAAGTCATCATCTTAAAGAAGAAGCAGTAGTAAAATAACTATCAATCAATCTCAGCATTGCAATATATATAAAAAGCCTCTGGATAATATTTCATTTTTTTCCCTTCGGCAACTCTTTTGACACACACAGTCCACCATTTTGACAAAAGTACCAGAACTCACCAGCGACAACAAATCTCACAAAAAAAACAGACAAAATCATTAAGAATCATTTTTTTAGCCTTGTCATCCTCATCGTGTGTTCTTTACCACCACCATCCAAAAAAAATATCGGCATCAACAAAGAGGGTATATATATAGCAGGAGGAGGAAGCTGGTGGTGGTAGAAAAGAACGACATGATCATGATTCATCTTGCATTCAACAAACTTTCAGCCAGTGATCAATAAATTTTCCACTTTTTGATCAAGATTAATGATGTCAGCGGAGGAGACTGATGTTTGATGATCAGAGACCGTCAGAGGAGATGATGAAAACGAGAATGGTAATAACAACAACAACAACGTTATAACAATGACCTGGTGAAATGAATGATGAACACTGAAACTTAAGAAGAAGAGGAAAAAAAAGTTTCTCAACTCGTCATGATGACGATACATGCATGCATAATAATATACAGATCATCTATACAGCCATCTGCATCTGCTCCATTCTGTCTACTTTGCATGCACACTCGACTCGACCATATTGTTTTGCTATGAATTTTCCAGAGAGTGAAAGAATGAGAGAGAGAGACATTATGTCATAGTCATCATCATGCAAAACCATACGTCTATGGGGGCGGAGGTGGTTTTTTTTAAAAAGAATTTGATACGGTGTATTTACACACAGGCAACAACAACAAAGCACAAAACAGTCAACTTTTCACTCTACAATGACTTTCCCATTAAAAATGTCAAAATCCCTGTCTAAAAAAATGGTCATGTTTGTGGTGATGGTAGTGGTGTCACGTCGCATCTCTCCCTCTTGCTAAGCATATTATACTGCTTGCTTTATGATACGATGATGATGATGCAAGCAGAAAACAAGCAAAGAAGAAAAAAAGCCGACTAAAAAGAAAAGTAAAAAAAATAAGTTGCGTAGTATATTATGCATGTATTGCATATATTACATTATGTGTCTACGTCGTCGGCTTTAAAGTATCCAGCAGAAGAGTGAGTATATAACTGGATGGAATCAGGAAACTGTGTCATTATCCCGACGACTCAACAGAGAGAGAAGAAGAATGGTTTTAGGTTTGTGAAAAAGTGTAAACGAACCGTGTCTGGAACTAAAAAGACACACAAAATAAATTGTACGTCCATAGTCCATGCCACGGTGAATGATATATCATTCAAAAATTATATACCTAGCTATGTTGTTAAGAGGGAGATGAAAGAGGAAGAATGATACTTTATTTTTTTAACCCTTTTATAACGTCATATGTCATCTTCGCAGATGATGATTTATGCGTATTTTTAATGTTTTGTCAGTGGAGGACAGCAAAAGCGGGAATATAGAATGAAATGATAAAAGACAGTTATAAATAATTTGTTGAAGGAATGCACAGACACGCCATTATGATTAGGCGGATGAGAACGATGATGATGACGATGATGATAATGGTGTCGTGTCGGAAGGGGAAAACAGTGTCATTGTTAGTGACTCATATATATTAATATTATTAATATTCATTTTTTTTAATATGGATAAAGTGTGGCGGCATATGGTATGCATGCCTTGAGCACAAATCCAAGATTTTGCATGGTTTACACATGGAATACTAATAGGACAATTAATTTTGGGAAAGTATATACTTATACCATATTTACTTGAGTATGTAATTTTTTTTTGTAAAGTAGTAAATGTGATGGGATACCAAAATATTAAAAAATGAAACGAACCGACAAGCATAATGATAAACATAATATTCATTGGAATAATATGGCGTAAAAATGGCAAAAGGAAAAAAAATCTGTGATGAAAAGACAAGTTGAAAAATGTGCCAACAGAGAGCGCAAACGACTACATTTTAAGCCACATAATATTATTCAAGCTCAGAAAAGTAGTGCGAACCAAGAGGATTGGAACCCAGACATTCATCATCATATATATTCTTCTTTTCTTTCATCCCGGAATTCCTCTATATTCAGTTAGTCAGTCAAGTGAGCAGACAAGCTACAATGTTGACTGTGTAATAGGCGAAAAGAAAGAGAAAAGAGTGGTCGTGTGGAATGGTGTAAATCAATCCAAAAGGAAGTTTTACTGTGGTGCTTTCAACAAGCTCAATGTAATATTCACTACACTTCATTCACTACTACTACCACCATACCAGCAGCAAGCAAGCAACCAGACAAACCCGACCACCATTCCATGACAAGCAAAAAAAAATAAAAATAAAAATAAAGAAAGGAAAAAAAGGACCTTTACCTTTTTATACCTTAATAACACCGAAAGTATTACTATAATGGGCTTACATAGATGAATATACCTACTCTTTTGTGAAAAGTGTTTGTAGTGAAGACAGATAGAGAAAACGTGAAAACACAACTTCACACCATCATCAACACAAAGTAACGCAGCAATGTAAGTAGTATTATCTCCTGTGTTTGTGTGGGGAAGTGGATAGAAACTATTATACAAAAAAAGAGAGAGAAAAGAAGGCTTTAGCCCGTGTATAAACTTGTAATACATATCATCAATCCTTTTCCCATTCTTTTTTCCCAAGTTTTACTAGATACATCATCATGATTCCTTGACATGAAGAAGGCAGCAGCAGATAACATTTTTTTGTATGGTTGATAGTATGTAAGT
>JAITYZ010003305.1:0-28022 GCA_027744595.1 Paronellides praefectus | reverse complement strand
TTTAGGGATATGATTTGGTGGCGGCGTTACTGGCGAACGATGAGGTGGTCTTGGTCTGCCACCAACGGTCAAAATCCCTCCTTGTAATACCTTGTTTTTGTGATTGTTGTTGTTGTTGGAAGAATTGTCGTCATCAACCACTTTGTTTTCATCTTCATGGTCATGTTCTTCTATGGTAGAATCGACAAAGCTGTACACCTCCTTTGTTGGCTGAGCAAATATGGTTGAACGAACAGTCGTAGGCTTGACATCAACACTATTTACTAGTGTTACACTTCCTACAATAGTGCTTATAAGGGTTTGAGGGGGCACAGTTTTTGTAATCATTATTGTATGGGTAAGTGGAGTGCCAGCGGTTACAACCACAGTAGTTTCCGTTTCAGTCAGCGTCTTTGTCACTGTTTCACTGTGTGTGATGTATTTTGTTGTAGCTGGAAGTTCCGGGATCCTAGTCAAAGTTCCCCGTAGAACCATTGTATTCAAAATACCTTTGGGTCTGTTGCTGGACCTTTGATTGTTGTTATTATTATTGAAAACTCTGGTAGGACTGATTTCTGATGAACTCACTGTAATTATCCGCGACTCATTACCTATCGACATTGATGTTGACACTGACATGGAGCTGGATGTGGAAGTTGACGTTGATACCGCTGTGGAGGGTGGTGAATCATTTTTGATGGTGGTATTTACCTTCATCCCGATGATGGATGTCTCAATAGGCTTATTCCTTGGAGGCGAGATACTACTACTACCGTTCTCGCCATCCAATTCGATATCTTCATCCTCATACTCTTCGTCAGTATAATCTTCATATTCGCTACTTTCACCTAATGGATTCGTTGTGGTGGAAGTGGTATTAGTGGAGCTGTTTAAAACGGCACTACGCAAAGTTGAACTAAAGTTTCTGTTGGTCAAGAGTCCCGAAAATATGCTTGTAGGATTTCGTGTAGGGGAAGCCGTTCTTGCTGTCGTAACCTTATTGATAAGCGCTGTTGTGAAACGTTCCTTTGATGATCCGAAATTGAGCGTGGGTCTTCTAAATGGTGGTTTGAATGTCGTTAATCTTGGGAACACGAGTGAAGGTCGTTCCTTGCTGCTTTCTTTGGAAGAGGACGTCGTTTTACTGGATACTTCCATGCTGACCCTTGATGATTCTTGAGATCCAGCAGAGCTCCTGAAAGGTTTCCGTGTGGAAAATGTAGAAGACCTCACCACAGGAATGACAGTAGTTCTTCTCAGAATGTCAAGTCGACTATTATTGTTCCTAGTGGTATTGAAAATGGAAGGTGCCATACGTAATGTAGTGGAGAAACCTTCTTTAGACGATGGTTCCCTAGTAGGGATACTAGGAGGTAGCCTAATTCTTTGATTTGAAAGAACCGTTGTTGATGGTGTCTCCGTTGTGGTAATAGTAGCGGTACTTGTATTATTAATATCATCTTTTTCAGCAGATGAGCTACTAGGTTTCCGCAGCCATGGGAAGTTGGTGTTTCGGGTAGGAGCTCTTGTAGGAATGAATGGCTTCCGACTGGTTACTTGTTGGGAATTTGCTTCGCTACTACTCACGCTACTTTCCATTGTAACCGTCACCCTTACAGAGGTCGAGTTGGTATTGTTTGTAGTAGTAGTAGGAGAGGATGATGATGACGTCTCCTCGGTGGAGCTAGTAGTGTTATTAGTTGACTGTCGGGTGATTAGCGGGGGCCGTCTATTTAAACCGATCAATCTGTTATTTGGAGCTGTTGTTGTCACAGAAGAGGTTTGTACGTTGGATGACCGAGTTGGGATAATAATGTTTGTTCCTCTGGTTCTAGATGTGTCATTTGCTGTTGGATGTGACTCGATTTCAGTTGTTTCTAATCGACCTCCAGTATATTTTACAACAGATGTCATTTTAATATTAGTTCCAGTTGATTTATGGGGGACAGTTTCTGGGGACTCTGAGCCTTCCAGCTGTACATTAGGAGAATCATCATCGCCAACATCGTCATCGCCAAAATCATCATCATCATCATCATCATAGGCTGATGTAGTGACTTCGGTGGTAGAAGTGGGTTCTACGTCTTCAGCAGCACGTGTTGGAAGAATCGCTGTAAATGTATTTGTCCCAATAATTTTGTTGAGATCGTCAACACTGGCTATGGTGTGTACAGTTTTGGAAGCTTTTGTTGTTGGTTTAAAAAGTTCGTCATCCGGACGGAGGAGGTTGGGACGATTGACGTTATTGTTGATGGGTCGGTATCTAATTGGTCCACTACTTGGAAGCTCTAATATTGGTGCCTTCAATCTATTGCTGTCAATGGGAGGAGGTTCCATTTCCGTTCTCGGAGGTTCTGGATTATTTTGGGGAGGAGGTGGAGGAGGATTGAATAGTGGTGTTCGACCGCCGTATGGTGGCGGAAGTGGTTGCCTTCCATTGGGAATCATTCCGGGTGGACGGTGTTGATTGGCTGTTGGCGGTCTAAAATTATGTCCATTGTTTACCAAGTGACCTCCAATAGTAATTGGCCTATTATTATTATTATTATTATTAATGACTGGTGGTGGTGGCTGTTTGTTTATTGGAGATGGAGTTGGTTGAAATTTGATGGGTGGTCCTGTGTGGTGAGGGCCACCGTTGTTGTTTTCACCGTCTGGTGGAATTACATTATTCTTATCATCTTCCATTTCGTCGTCTTCGTAGTATTCCGAGTCTTCAATATACGTAGACTCCCTTATTCCATTATTATTATTATTATTACCGTTTGTGTTAACTGAGACTGTGTTGGAATCTGAAGTCTGTGGAGACTGATCATTATTCTTATTATCCGATGGATTAATTGTTGTCCTTTCTCCGCTTTCTCCTCTGGGATTTAATGTAGTTGTAATAATGGACGGGTTATCGGTTGTGGTTTCTTTGGGTAAAAGGACAATTGGATCCTGTACTTGATTATCGCCTTTATTTTTATCAGCATTGGGATTCAAAGGAATAGTTTTCACGTTAAGATTAAAGTTGTTTGGTTGGAATTGCAACTCTGGTCGTATTGTTCTAGTCGGTTCTCTACTACTGTTTGGTGCGTAAGGAATGCGCCCAGGACCACTAGGTCTTCTGAAAAAGTTTGTCAGCATTTCCAAAGGACCTGGTCGCCGGGATTGTCCAGTAGTAGGGCCTGAGGTAGGATGCATCATTGGACTGGGAAACTGAGTGTTATGTTTGCCCTCTGCGGAATTTTTCAAACCACTGTGGGCAACCGGTGCGTAGTCGCCGCCGCCCTTTGTGGGATTTGCCGGTGGTATTTCCATGTACGCATCTTCATCATACGTGGAGTCGTATTCCTCAGAGTATAGTTCATCTTCCGCTTTATTATCGTACTCATTTTCACCTTTTTTATTATTTGTTCCACTACTCTGTCTCGTCTTTTCAGTGGATGATGATTTACCAGGAGGTACTGGGGTTGAAGCCTGGGCCCTGGGCCTTTCTGTGGATTCAAAATCTTCGTCAGATATGGCTTCCAAAACATCAGGAAGCATGGTATTTGGCTTTTTTGATCGTCCAGGAAGTTTATGAATTTCTTTATTTTTAATTTTCAATTGGCTCAAACTTTCATCGTCGTCGTAGAAGGAGGCCATTCCATCCTGTGGCGCAGGTCGTTTTGATCCATTGCTGATCAAGTCTCTTGTGGGATCCGGTCTCAATCTACTTCCTATTGGAGGTAGTTGGTCATATCCTGGACGAAAAGTTGTTGGTCGAATCATTTCACCGCGGAAGGTTGTTGGATTTGGTGGCAGAGGTTCCTCTGAAGTGGTTCCCATTTTGTTGTGGAAAGTAACATCAAACCTGGGCCTGTACGTTGTCGGTCCTGGCAATTCTCCAATTTCGTTTTCGAGTGGTGTTGATGATGCATATACGCTAACCACATTGTTTGTCGCCGTCTCTTCCCCAAAGTCCCCATTATTATTATTATTATGGGCTGAATAATTTCTATAGTGTACCGGTCTATTTAAAGTGGCAGGTCGTAGCGTTGTCTTTGATGACGTCCGATATCTATTAATAAATTGGGAGACATTTCTCCTGTGATCGTCAAACGGACTCTTGATAACTTTTTGGTTAACAGGATCAATGATTGTGTCTCTATCTTCAGATCCACTGTAATACTGCGCAAAATCCCCTTGGCCAGTGCTAAAAAAATGTTCGGCGTCTATTGGCGCCTTGTGAACAGGATGGTGATTTGGATGATGAGCTGCGCTTGTCAAGTTCCTTTCTGAGCTGGCACCGACATTCATATCATCCTCTTCCTGTAGTAAATCATCATCATCATCATACTCTGATGAATCTCCGAGGTCATCATCGTTGTTTCCATCATTCAAAAATGTTGGTCTAGCCGTAGTTGTGGTGCTAGAAAACTTTTGGGGCAGAATGATATCAGGTTTTGGAGTACCATCACTTGCATTGTTGTATTTAGTTTTAAAGTTTTCCAAAAATTCTTGGAGATCATTCACGGTCGGACTAATAAGCCAACTGTCGATAAGTGTGTCTGTCGAGTCTTTGGTAGCATTTCCACTTGGAACAGGTGTTATATTATTCTTATTCTTTAGCATTGGTGGTCGTGAAGTGGTCATGTAAGCAGGGCGTAGTCTTGTTCTCCATGTGACGAATCTATTTGTTGTAGTTTCACCTACCTCTGCAGCTTCAGATGGAGGTATGGTGGTAGTTGTACTGAACCTCCTGATGAATAGTTTAGCAATTGTTGCACGATTAGTGGGGCTTTGATTTGGTCCTGGGGTAGTAGTTGTGGTGGAACGCCTGTAGTACGGAGCCACTGGTCTTGTGGGAATCTCTTTAATAATCAACTTTGGAAAGTGGGTAGTGATGCCCATATTGGATTCTCCAACTTCCTGTTCGGGCGGAAAAGGTGTTGTTGTTGTAGTTGTTGTGGTGGGTGCTTCCATTTCTTCTTGTTGTATAATGTACACTGTAGATGGACGCTGTTGATGAGGTTGAACATGTTTAGTTGGAGGGAATGCCAAAGGTGGGACAGCAGGAATATTATTATTATGATGATGAGGCGATGGAGAGCTTCCAATTTCATTTTCTTCTCCTCCATCAGCGAAGCCTGCTGGTTTCTTGTGAGATTGATCATCAAAGTAAGAGTAGCTTATTGGTGCATTTGAACCGATTGGTGGCCAAGCTGGTTTTCGTGATGGATGCATCTTTTTGAATTCATGAAGGAATGGATTTTCTGAAGATTCTTCGTGGCTAAGGTCCTCCTCGTTGTGACCAAACTGGTTGGAAGGTTGTCCAGCTATTCCTGTTGGATGAGGAACTGGAAAATTATTGTTGAATCCTCCTCCTTCACCAGCATGTGGCCTTTCATTAAAGTTTGGTTGATGATTTTCTGTACTCGCTAGGGGTCGGAATGGTCCTTCGCCCGCGTTGTGAGGATGGAAACTGATTTCTGGTTTTCTTGTTTCATCGTCGTGTCGATTATCATTTGGTCGCATTCCAAATATATCCTTGAAAACGTTTTCTTCACTTGTATCAATATTATGATGGCGATGTGGTGGTGGTGTTTGTGGGCGTTGTCCTGATGGTCTACTTTCCTGGGTTATGTGAGTATGTGGATCACCGCCACCACCGTATTGTCGATTAGGAATATCTGGTGGTGACATGTGTATTGCAGGTTCATGTGGTACGTAGCTAGGTGTTCTAATTATGTTATTTTCATCAAAAAGACTGTTTGAATTTTGACGTGGAGGCAAGGGTGGATTCAGATTAATAATTTCCTCTGAATTTCTAAACGGGTGAAGTGGTTTAGGCCATTCTTCCTTGGAACTTTGATGCATTCTGGGTGGTGGCATGAAAGGACGTGGTTTGAATGCATTTAAAATGTCGGGATGTGGGTGCCTGTTATTACCATGATCGCCTCGTACTCTGTGTGGTAGTATGATTCCATCAGTGGGAGGAACTGGGCGCAATATAGGAATTTCTGGAATGTACTTATTTCTTGGTGGAGAATGATGATCAGGAATAATATCATTCATTGCATCTTCTGGTGGTGGTCTTCCTGACTGATGGTGTGGTGGCCTAAGTGGTATCATTGGTCCCTGCTTTGGAGGTGGACCTTCAAAAACTGGTTTTCCATTTAGTATATTTTGTATTGGTCTCATAATGAAATCCGTTTTCCCTTCCACTTGAAGATCTGAAGCTGCATGTTCGAAATCAAAGGGTGCGCCGTTAATTACACGAAGATTTGGATCATTTGACGAATATTCTCCATTTTTATGCAAATTCAAATCATCTGTCTGAGAGTAAATGTTTGGTAAACGATCATGAGGTGGTTTAAAGTTGTAATTATTGTGTCTTGGTGGATAGTTATTTCCTCCATCTCCAGCTTCCCTGGATGGTGGGGAATGGTGACCTCTTCCTGGAGGATAGCGGTCCCTTTCTAAACTTACTGGTCTCATGTTTGAATCCTTGGCATGTGATGTAATTGGTCTTCTTGGGATCCTTTCGTCACTTGGCCGACTGTCATCGTGTACTGGAATGTACACGGGCTCAGAGTGCTCGTTCCTTGGCATGCGATGTAATTGGTCTTCTTGGGATCCTTTCGTCACTTGGCCGACTGTCATCGTGTACTGGAATGTACACGGGCTCAGAGTGCTCGACATATGGCCTATCTCGTTCTCGTTCTCTATCTCTGTCCCTTTCTCTTTCTCGGTCCCTTTCTCTATCTCTATCATGTGGTGGTGGATGTCGATGGAAAATGGGTCTATCCCTATTATTATCTCTGTCCCGGTCTCTCTCTCTGTCTCGAAGGAAATTGGTGTGAGAGTTGCCTGAGGATGTATCATTTCTAGCAAGTGATAATACTGAACCTTTCATGAAAGATCCAGCCATGGTATTAAACCAAGGAGCTAATTTTGTTAAAGAAGAGGCGCCCAATCCTCCAAGACCAATGGCTCCCAATTTGAGTAGGGGTTTCCAGTCGATTCCACTTGTGGAAGATGCAACAGGGCCAGATCCCGGAGCAGATATTATTCCGGGACCAGCGACAGGGAAATTTAAACTACTTTTGCTTGGTCCAGGTGCAGGTAGATCGTCGAGTTCCACTTGAATTCTCTCATTGCTCTCACTTGACAAATCGTCAGTTTCCTGCTCACTTTCCTTTTTATTTTCGCTGATATTGTCGCTTTCATCAGAGACAGAGTCGGCGTTTCCTGAGAGCACATTGTAATGGGGCACTTTGAGAGAATATACCTTTGTAGAACTTTCCCCGCTGTCTTCCTCTCTCGAAGAGAGATCAACCCCAAACATTGGTTTTTGCGTCTTTTTCTTCTTTTTCTCTGGCCGTCGACTTGTAGTATACCGTGTTCGTGGTGGAAATGGAGGAACATTAGGTGACTCTGTGATTGCTGTAAAACTTTCCGTTTCTCCCTCCTCGGCTTCCACTTCTCCCTCAACATCTGCGGTATGAATATCCTGTCTATAATCTGTGTCTGTCTCTAAATCATCACCACCACTTCCAGAACCTTGGTCTGCTAATAAATCATCTGCTAAAACTGGACCTTCACCACTTCCGGATCCAGACCCTCCAGAGCCATCAAGAAGGAGGTCATCAACAGACAAATTGTGAATTTTCATGTCACCCCCATCCATCATCAAGTCATTTATAGTAGTAAATGCGGATGCTGCGGATGCGTTTTTTAATGTGGGTGTACCTCGAATATATACTATATTATTCATAACTTTGGAAGACGCAAAAAAGCCTTGTTGGAGAGCTGGGCTTTGCATTGAAACTGGGACTAGCAAATGACTTGTAGGGATATCAAATGTATCAAACGTAGTGTGAAGATTGTAAATTTTAGGCGGGGGAATATCTTCCTCTGCTTCCTCTTTATTATCCTCGTAATCATTCCATTGAGTATTATCCGCAAGTTTTGATACGAGATTTAATATTTGATCACTTGGTGGATTGAAGATTGGTGTTACGGGATCAAAAACCATTGTGCCAGTTCGTTTTGCCAAAATGGAAGTGCTATAATGGGATGCAGGATACAAATCTACCATGTCCATACTGGAATATGCATGTTCGTCCTCTTCAGAATATTCATTATTATTATGTACTTCTGGAGGATAGTCAATAATTGTTGATCTTTGTGGAGGAGATCCGATATCTGGGAAAATGTCAAAATCGGTTGTACTGTACGGATTGAAAGGTTTCTTTGTTTTGGGTTTACTATTAGTAGTTGTTGTAGTAAGTGGATAAATGGCAGATGAGGAAATCATCACAAGGGGAGGGGTAGGAATATGCGTGATTGGTTTTTCAGCCTCCATAATATTTTCCGTACTATCTTCATTCATTTGTTGTGAAGGATATTTATTGTATGTTACTGCTTCCACGAAACCAATGCCACCATTATCATTATGATGATAGTGATGAAAGCCACTACTTACAGCAACACCTTCAGACGCAGTGTGCACGTAATCTGGTGTAAATATAGAAATTGTACTGTAAATCGGTTCTTGGTAAGTAGAAGAGGGGGCAATGCCAGACGTTGCGCTTTCTTCACTGTCTGTGAGCACATTGACAATATGATTGACCTCTTCTTTTATCTCGTCAAAGTGCTCTTCAGAAGAGGCACTGGATACTTGGATCTCTGCCTTGATTGGATTTTTTTCTTGGACTTCTACTCCACTTAGGCTGTTTACCGTTGTTCCTTCTACTTCCACGGCCAATTCGTCATTGTCTTTGGGCCAGTGAGGATGGGAGAATGACTGTGTAACTAGAGTTCCAGGTAGTTCTATCGGCTCCATAATATTCGTAGGAGTAATTTCCCGAACTGACGAAGTTATATCAATCATGGTAGAATGCTTTGACAAATATGAGCTCTTGAGGGCATTCAAGTAGTGAGCATCAAAAGAGGTGGACAATGCCTCAGTCACCACTTTTGATATTATTTGGGTTCGGGAGTGAACTGTTGGTCCATTGGACCCCAGCACAGTTGTGAAAAAGGAATAAGTTGTAAAATAGGTTTTGGTGGCATAAATCATTACAGGTTCCAATGTTTTTGGCTCCATGTTTATTGTTTCTGTCGGTTGAATGGTTGTAAATTTCATGTCCTGAATTTCGATGGATCTGGTTGGGAGGAGGGCGGTAGGTGACCTCATTGTTCCACCAGGCCTTTTGAACCATCCAGTTAGAGTTGGATGTTCAGTCAGTTTTATTTGAAACATGGAAGCAAGGCCCATTGTTTCTGTAGAGTCGAGAGCGTTATTCACCTTTTCAGTAACAATGTCTGATGCAATACTTGTACTACTTCGAATGACTATTTCTCCGTTGTCCAATTTTTCCGTAAATAAATGAGTAAAAGTGGTTAGATAGGTTTTTGTAATTGCATCCATCATTAGTACACCAGGTGGCATTGGGGTGTTCAACGGAACTACTTGGCTCGAAGAAAGTGGTGCCAAAGCCTCGGTAACGACAACCTGTGTGATAATCTCTTTTGTGGTAACAACTTCAGAGGTGGCATCCGCTAATAATAATGTTTTTGTAAAAGTATATGTTGTGTAATAAGTTTCGGTCTCAAAAATTCGGGATCCCGTTGCCACCATGTCATTCATTGTGGGACTCATGTAACCGGGGATGGTGACCACATTGGTGACTGTCTCACGACTGGTCAGAATCACAGGGATGGAGTCAACGGTGAAGGTATTGTAGTAAATATATGTGGTTGTGAGACTATTTGTGAAATAATCAGAGGAGCCTGCAAAGGATGCCATAAGCTCGGGGGGTAAGCTACTAGCTTCCGCTTTCACGCTGGGGGTATAATCTATTGTTGCTTGATATTTTTGTGTCACCACATTTGAGATTGTCTGTAATGAAAAAGGATATACATAAGTGGATGCGGTGTGTGAGAAAAATTTACAAAAAACAGAATGAATACGTATATGTATTTTTCTCACCTCTTCTCGACTTTTAACAATAGTATTTGAATGTCGGAGAACTGTTGTGAGAAAGGTAAAAGTTGTTTGTAGGGTTCTCGTCACCAAATCTGGACTTGGTGAGCGGACGATGGAGTGAAGAAGATGACTAATGGCATTGTTCAGCTGTATATATGGATGATGGATGGTTATTTTTTAACAACAAGAAATCATTTATATACGATAGTACTTTTGTATATTATGATATATATGCATATATATTTACCGGTCTTCCAGGTGACTCGATGAGATGAAACTGTCTAGAGACGGTATGTGGGGGAAGCGTAATAGGACGATTACTTACCCTATGTGGTAGAATTGGAGTTTGATCGAAACCAATATGAGCTGTTTTATGACCTATTATTGTGGTAAATAAGTACAAAGGAGTACACAATTATTGTTGTGAGCTGTGAGAAAGTGAAACTATATGTGTGTGTTGTTTCCTGAAAGTGAATGAATGTGGTAATCTCTTACCTCTCACAATGACTCCTACCCCATTACTCATGACTTTGGTGTAGAAGTCCCTTCCATTTTCGATAAAGAGACGACCTCCTGATACCCTCTGATCGGGTACATTAACTTCTGCATCGTCTGGTGGCAGTATTACACTCTTGACGATCTCACCTTTTCCTATTTCTATACTACCAAGTGCTCTTCCCCCTCCACCTTCATCTTCATCTTTTCAAAAAATAATAAAAATAAATGGGAAATTCAGAATTCGAAAATACATATTTATAAAAACAAAAACTGTTGACCTGCGCTAACACAACCATTTCAAATGCTTTTATCCGCTTTGAGCGCATATTGAAATTAAAAAAAGTGAAAGAAGAAGAGGCGTTTACCTTTACAAAGATAGGTTTGCTTGCGCATTGTTGCGTTTGCGTGTCCTTTACATGAAGCGGCTTTTGCTGGTTTCGGAGTTGTGGAATGAAGAAAATTGTTGACAGCGAGGAAGAAGGGATTCACGGATTATGATATCCGGAATCAAAATATTGGAATGGTGGATGTGAAAAATGTGAAAAATGAAATGTTGAAATGACAGTGTTTGAAGGAGAAGAAAGAAATGACATGGATGTTGAAAGAGCAATAAAAAACTTGCTCCGGTGAAAATTTTGTTGAATGCACACATTCCTTGTTTAAAGGACATGCACACATATTATCAATATGCCCGGAAATATATGATGCAAAAAAATAAGCAAAGAAGTTCAAGGAAGTAGTTGTTGTTTAATAAAATGTACAGAAAATAAACGCGCAAAAGTATACAAAAGTTTTATATTTTACAATTTTTTTTATTTATATACGTGTTTAATAAAACAGTGAAGGAAGAGAATTTTTTTTTGAAAGGATAGAGCAAAAGAAGAAGATTTTTTATGCATGTGTCGCATTTTAGTTTGGCACAGGACGTACGCAAATGTCTTTATTTAATAAACCGTGCACACAATCAATTACATATATATCATCATATTACATATAGGTACATAATTTTTTTTACAGAAAACATAATATTTATATATCAGTATATTCTTAACAAATTGTATCATATTACATGAAAACAAGCAAATATTTTGATTTCACACAACACGCCCAAATATATCCTTAAAACTAATGTTATTTATGAAAACGAAATATTGTATCAAAATATAGTAATAAAATTGTAAAAAAAATATCTACAGTAAAAAAAATTAACCTACACATGTATTTTAAAATAAACCTTTTTTCTAAGTATTAAATTCCATCAAAAATGTATTACTACCTATTATTGTTATATGGCTGGGATGCATTTTTTTAAGGGAAAGAGGAATTATTGCTGATTAAAATGATTCCTTTTGTTTTTGCTAAAAGACACCCAATAATCACAGAACAGTTTGAATAAAAGTAGAATTGTTATTTTATGAATTTAATTTGAGTAATTTTCTTTGGAAATTTTCAGACAGAGACAGAACGATACAGCTCTTCTAGTTATATGTATGTGTATGTATATATTGTAGTTTACTTCTAAAACCAAACTGTACGTATAAAAAAATTTGCTTTTCAAAATGAAAAATTGTGAAAAAAACAAAGCTTAATTAAGTTATTTTTTTAAGTATACGAGAAATGTTTACAAATTACAACAATTATTAATTAATATACCTATGTATGTATATGTATATGTATACCTACCTATATTATATATTTATAAAAAATGCAACGCTTTCGCTATTGCCAAAAAAAAATTGAACATTTTTACAACAAAAAAATCATGGCATGGATAAGATTTGTATTCATATATCTAAAAAATATATTGGTGAAAGGTATATTATTACCCGACACCAAAACGGCAAATAATTCCAATAATATGTCTTAAAATATTATTTTTTCATTACATTTTATAATGCACTCTTATAACATTCTTTCGATTTGTACGAAAATATTGCGTTTTCATTTAATGAACATAATTATTATTATTATCTTTTCGTACAGCAAAATAATCTCTAAAAAACACTGATCGATTTTTGCTCATAATATAATCTATAATTTAAGTAGTAAAAAACCCTTCTGTTAAAACGGTAGACCCTTCTTTTTTATAAAGTCGAAAAATTGTCTCATTTTCAGTGTTTTTCTGTCTTTTTTATGTATAAAAACATGCAAAATCATGCGGATTTATAAAATGTGTATTTTGTTTAAAGAAGTAAGCAAGCACATGCATTATTTTAGAGACGTGTTTTACAACATGCAATAATTATTTAAAATAAGTTTACATAACAG
Source organism: Paronellides praefectus (assembly GCA_027744595.1). Taxonomy (NCBI): domain Eukaryota; kingdom Metazoa; phylum Arthropoda; class Collembola; order Entomobryomorpha; family Paronellidae; genus Paronellides; species Paronellides praefectus. The sequence continues at coordinate 15,316 of JAITYZ010003305.1, read as the reverse complement.
TGTAGAGTTTTTTTAGTTTGTTTCGTCGTTGTTATTCGTAGAGTTGTGTGATGGAGTACAGCATGCAACTTGCATTAAACGTATGAAATGTTTAGATTTTAAAACGTAACAACATTTTTTCTGTGCATTTTTTTTGGTTCAGTCAAATATCTATATACCAATCGCAATCTATGCTCCTCTTCCAATTATACTCTTTTGATTTTTTTAAAAAAGAAAAACCCAATCTTTTTATTTTCACGAAGGTGATGCAAATAATAGAGATGCTGATGAAGCACTTTGACTGTACAAGTGTGAAACTGAATCGCCTAAAACGCTGTCAAGGCTTTCTGTTGCCGCTGATCCTCCGCCATTACCACGAGTATTAAACAATTAGAGTTGTGTGATGGAGTACAGCATGCAACTTGCATTAAACGTATGAAATGTTTAGATTTTAAAACGTAACAACATTTTTCTGTGCATTTTTTTTGGTTCAGTCAAATATCTATATACCAATCTATGCTCCTCTTCCAATTATACTCTTGATTTTTTTAAAAAGAAAAACCCAATCTTCTTATTTTCACGAAGGTGATGCAAATAGAGATGGTGAAGCACTTTGACTGTACAAATGTGAAACTGAATCGCCTAAAACGCTGTCAAGGCTTTCTGTTGCCGCTGATCCTCCGCCATTACCACGAGTATTAAACAAATTGCTAAATGAGTCACTGTATGAATAACTGTCCTCCAAGATAATATCTTTTACAAATTGTATCTTGCTTCCGTTAACATCAACCAAATTTTCCTCATATGAAGGTTCTACTAAAACTGGCTTAATATTTCCTGCTTCTAGTTCCTTATTCCTAAAGTAAATACTACTGCTGCTAAATTCTAAATTACTATTTCTATTTTGGCTGTCGTTAATATTGTCCTGATGAACTTGACCTACTACGTCACTACTACTATCTAATACAATACTACTACTTGAGGGGCCATCAAGATAAAATGCAGCCGTTTGTGTGGGTTCTATAATAATAATAGATTCCGCAATTATGCTCCTCCTCTTTCTGTCAATGGGAACTGTTTGTAAGACGGTGCTAAACTCTCCCGGTTTTTTCCCTGATACATAAACAGTAATTACAGAAGAGCCGGGTGGAACATTGTCGGATTTACTAGCCTCAACAACCGGAGAAGGAGCAGCAGTAGTAGTCGCAACCTCAATTTTGGGTTGTGGTTTTTGCTCTTTCTTTTCATTATTATTATTATTATTACGCTTTATTTCTGGCTGTTCATTTTTATTGTCTTTGTTTAGTTCTTGTACGAGTTGTTGCGGTGAAAGTTGAGGAGCAGAAGACTTTGGAGTAGTGCTGCCTGTGGTGGTTGTGTGGCTTGTAACTGAGGTTGTGGTGATGGAGTGATAACTGTACTTGATGTGATATACTCAACAGCAGAAATGACCTTGGTTGAACTCTCAACAATTGTGGTTTTAATCAACCGACCCTGGAGTGTAATGGGAATGACCGTTGATGTAAAATCTGTTACGGTTGTGGTATAACTTGTGGTTATTGTTGAGTAATGTGTGACTGGGGTGGCAGGCTCGAGGGGATTATTATTAACAAGTTGGTTATTGGGATTAAGCAAGTTAGCCATAAGAAGCGGATTCCCTTGAAGTCCCAATAAATTAGGATTTAGTCCGAGTAGTTGGTTCAACAACAAGTTGGTTAGCTGGTTAGGATCATTAGGATTTTGGTTCAGCAGAGGATTACTAACAATGGGATTTGATATTGTACTAACAACCGGCTCCACCGAGTATACCGTACTGGGCAAAATGTGGGAATAGGACGTTTTTCTTCCGCGAATTGTGGTTGGGGTGAATGTTACTGTGGAGGTGACACTCTCACGTAATAAAAACTGGGTGATTTCTGTGACACCTGGACTGGGAGTGGAGGTTACCTCATCATTTTTAACTAACACGGGCTTGCCTATATATTCAATTTGAGTGTATTGATATGGAGAAAGTACCTCCACAGAGGGACTGGGAGTAAGTACCGTTTTATACTCTGTTGATTTACCGTTAACTACTGGGAAAGTGGTCTCTTTTGGAATATAATGAGTTATTGTGATACTTGAGCTTGGCTCAAACGCGGGAATGTCATTATTATTACTGTACCTACTACCACCAGTATTGGTTGTGCCACCCCTGCCGCGAGTTAGCTGGGTACCTAAACGGCTTCTAGTGTAAGTGGGTGGTGCGGAAGTAGTCACTACGGCATCTCGGGCATTGTACCGAGACCTAAATCTATTTGTTCTACTTGTTGTGGATGGAGGATCAGGTAGCGGTTTTTGGTATCGAGATTGGGATCGTCGTGGAATAAATGTTCGGCTGTTGGCAGCAGCAGCAGAGGAGCTGCTAGTGGGTCTGCTAGTAGGTCTAGCGTAAGTTTGCAAAGATGTTCTTGGCCTAGTGGTTACACTAGTTCTGGTGTTAGTATTATAATTATTATTATTATTATTATTTCTATTATTATTATTGTTAGTAGCAGAATTGTCCGTGTGGGTTAGTGTAAATGGTGTTCGTCGAGGTGAAGTTGGAGTCGGTTGAATGCGTCCACGTAATCGTGAAGAAGGCGCTGCTTTCACTGGCGCCGCCGTTGTAGCAGGAGGTGAAGAAGGTTCGTCATAGTACTCATAGTCATAGTCTGAAGTAACATAAGTAGGGCCACCACGTGAATTACTATTACCAGAATTACTACTACTACTACTACTACTACCACTACGTCTTGTATTAGAGCTAGACGGGAAATTAGATCTAAGCGTGCCTCGCACAGCGCGAGCACCAAATTGTTGTTGGTTATAATTATATAAATATGGATTAAATGAACTATAATAGTCATAAACTTGCCTGGGATTATTATTATTGGACCTCTTCCTCCTCCTCCTTCTGTGCGTGGGAGCTACCTCTTGTTGACCTGGGGCATTTTGAGAATATGGGGTTCCTGCAGCATACGACAATAGGGCATCAACCGTGTCAACGCTATCCTGACTGTCAGCTACAGCACTTACTTGGGAACCATCCAAGGCACTACTACTACTGTATGGACTTTCTACAACGGCAGCTGGAGCAGTTCCAGCCACCTCTTGGTCTTGGTCTGTTGCTGCTTCAACCACTGTCTCAACTGCCGCAGAGCCATCGGGAACTTGGTCAATGGTTATGTTTGTGGGATAATGCTTGCTCTCTTCGTATTCAAAATCTCCCTCCTCGTAATATTCCTCCAAAGTGGAGTCGGGTTTCTCTGTTGTAGTTGTCGTAGATCTGGTTACTCCAATGGGTTTGGGGAAACCAGCTGGACGAGGCCTTGGTGTATATGTCTTTCTTGTTGTGGTAGCTCTTGTAGCTTGAGGGGTTTCTGTTGTTGAACGACCCCTATTTGTTGCTTGATGTGGAGCTCGAGAGGAGGTAGGTCGAGAAGTTAGGGAAGGGCGACCTTCGGTGCCAAGAGGTCTTCGTCCAAGAATACCAGGACGACCTGGGCGACCAGTTGTTGTTGAACTTGAGGATGGTTTTTCATCCTCTTCATATTCAATCACCTCAATTTCTTCATACTCTCCGTCAGCAGGTGACTCGTGAGCATCCTCCCCATTGGCACTGGAAGGAGATGATGATCCTTCTGGAGTAGATGCACTTGTTGGGGTGGTGCCTCTTGTAGGTAAAGTTGGTTTGGAAAAGCTTTGTCTTCTCAAGAATGGAAGATTTCTTGTAGTAGCTGGTCGGGAGGTGGTGCCGCTTGTGGAAACGGGAGTGGGCAACCTTGGATTTAATCTAAATCTGCTACCACCACTTCCACCACCATATCTGTTATTGTTTGTTGTCCGTGGGTTTTCGGTAGTTGTTGTAGAAGTGGATGGTTGATTTGATTCGTATTCATACTCTACTTCATATTCCTCTTCATCTGCGTTCAAAGTAGCGCTTTGAGTAGGTTTCACTGTTGTTGTTGTTGCACTGGCTGCGGAAGGATTAACACTTGACCTACCGCGTCCAGGTAAGAATCTGCTGCTGCTGCTACTACCGCCTCTAAAGCCAGCAGTACTGGAGCCTCCTCTGTTGAAAACAGAAGAGGAAGATCCTCCGCGACCTCTTGCTCCAGCAACAGAGGAGCCTCTTGGACTGTAGTTGCTTCCTCTTCCTCTTCCACCTGGTGACGAGCTACTGGATGATGATGCAGATGTTGGATCAATTTCGGATTTTGAAGAGGCAAATCTAGAACCACCACCACCGGAACTTGAGGTTGGTCTTTGGAACCGAGAAGTACCTCTAGAGAATGGTAATCTTGGCGTGGCTGTAGTAGCTTGATCAGTATTGCTGTCTTCGCCTGGCTTTTGAAATTTTCTTCTAGACTGGAATCCACCACGAGAAGATGTGGATGGGGATCCTCCCCCCGAGGTACTGTCGGATTTGGTTGGAGAAATAACGGCAGAGGATTTACTACTACGGCCTCTTGGATTAAAACCACTTGGTCGGCTTCTTGAGGCAAAGGGTGTGATTGATGGTGTGGTTGATTTTGGACTGCTCTGATAAGTCAACCTACTGCTATTTCTATTTTTTCCAAAACTAGGACGTCTTCCTGGAAGTGTACTTGGTCGTTTTGTTTCCACTTCCTCCTCAATACTTTTCTCTGTTGTTGTTCCTTCCTCTTCGTCGTCCTCATTATCCGGTCTTTCTGTTATTGAGCCTTCAAGATCAACATTCTTTGTTGGACGGACAGTACTAATGATGCCGTCTGTTTTTGTGGGACTGATCACATAGCGACTTGTGCTCTCAATAACTTGAGCATATTGTCCTCCAATAAATGTTCCCAAAATGCTGGACGTGTAAAATGTTGTATGATCTCCATCAACCAGCGTTCCATCAATAATGCGAACCAAGCCAGTTTTTTGCTGTTCAGTGGCATCAGGCTCTTCTGTGGCCCCTCCCTTCTTGTGTTTGACACTTGACGTACTCTCAATTAAATGTGCATATGTTCCATCAATGACAGTGCCATATGCAGTTGTTCCAAAAAACGTAGTGTGCAAACCATCCGCATCCATTGTTTTTCCTACATTTACAGATACAACCCCAGTTGACATTTCAGCTGCATCTGGCAAAAATCTCGTTTCTGCAGCTGCAGTTGCACTAATGACAGATGAGGTAGACTCCAAAACTTGAGCATAAATACCATCAATGTATGTGCCAAACACGTCTGTAGAGTAAACTGTCGTCGTTCTATCAACCACCTCAGAACTCACAATGGTTGACAAGAGACCAGTTTGCAAATCATAATCTTGATACTCGTCCTTATTGTCACCATTGGGGTTTAGTTTTTGCACACTTACTGCTGATGTACCAATAGCTCGAGCTGAAGGTTTTGTTGGAGCAACAGGAGCTTCCGTCCCAGTTACTACATTTGTCACCGTCTCGAGACGGCTATTCACAACCGTCGAGTCACCGACGTAGCTTGTTGTAAAATAACTGAAAGTTGTGAAAAAAGTTGTCAACTCCAACTCTGAGCTAGAGAGAACGGTCGGCAAGATTTCGTTTTCGGATACTTTGACTGTTCTGACTCGCCCAGGTTCCTCAACCTCGGGAGTAACGACATTTGTTACAGTTTCCTCCCTCGACTTTACTATCGTAGAACCGGAAACGGTGCTAGATGTAAAAAAGGTAAAGGTAGTAAAGTAGGTCACGGGCTCAACGGGCGTGGAAAAGAGTGCTTCAGTTGCAGAGGCAGTTGGTTCATCATCATCATCATCTTGCCCCAAGACACTATCTGAGACAACTTGAGTCTTGGTTTCCAGACGACTGGACACTGTAGAGCCTCCAGTAGGGAGGTAATATGTAGTATAAAAGGTAAAAGTGGTTTCAAAGGTCTTTAAGATTGGTGTGGGATCCAAGCCATTCTCCTCATCGTCATCGTCATCATTCTTTTTGCTCTTTTTCTTTTTTTTATCAAGTTGTTCGTTAAAAATGCTTCGGTCAGTTGTGATTGGAGTTTCAGAGCCTTCCAACTCGTAGTAATCATTGGGATGAGGATCTATGGTTGTGGCCTCTTCCTCATTTTCCCGCTGAGTAGTTTCACTTGTTTCACTAACATTGCTTCCAACCTCATTCAAGTCATCATCATCATCGCTAAATGGTCTTGCAGTCTTTTTTGCTCCGTTGCCACGACCAACAGACCTGCCAGTAAGCTTGGTTGGCTCAATAACTCCCACCATCCCAGAACGAATAGTCTTATCTGCAACCACAACATTTGTAAATGTTTTCAACGAACTCCTCACTTTGCTGGTTCCATCGGAACCTCCGATGCTAGTTGTTAAAAACGTATAGGTTGTGAAAAAAGTTGTTTCCTTGTTCTTGTTTTTGTTGTGACTCATTCGAAATGCAGTGGAAGTAACAGACTTTTCAATTTCAGCAGTATCAGGTCTCTCCGTAGTATCTTCCTCTTCGGTGTATTCCTCAGAGTACTCATCAGATGGGTCGGTAGGAGATACGGATGCAGTTTGCAAAATTGCTGTACGGGTAACTGTTGGAACAATGTTGGTCCGTACCTCTGTTGAACTCTTGATGGACGTTTCATCGCCATTAATTAAAGTTGTAAAAAAGGTATAGGTGGTGTAAAAGGTTCTGAAGACGGTAACTGGTTCCATTATTTTTGAGGGTGCTCTGCTTGCCGAGGGTGAAGGTGGAATGGTCACAAATTTGCTAGATACTTTTTGTTTTCGGATGGAAGAGTACTTTGCAAGTCCTGGAGAGCTGGCACCAACATTGCTACTACCTCCTTGTGAAACAATGCTTGAAGGACGTGGAGAAACCGTCTTGTAAGCCCTGGATCTTAAAACAGCGCTGGAAGTTGGACGAATTTTCACTGACGTGGTAGCAGTGCTTCCAATACTGGAAGTTAAAGTGACCACATTTGAAATAACCTCTTCACGACTCTTTATACTGCTGGTTGTACCCGAAAAAAAAGTTGTGAGGTAAGTATATGTAGTTTGAAAGGTCTTATAGATGACCTGAGCACCTGAAGGTCTCACTTTGCCCCTTGCGTTAAGATTAGGTTTGTATTTTCCTCGAGATTTATTTATTTCTGCTTCTGTAGGGCTCTCTGTTACTTCCGCTGCAGAGTCTTCCGATGCAGTTGCACTGGGTTTAATGTTGGAATATGTTTTTCTGGCAAGGCCAACACTGGTACTGGTTACTTCCCGAGAAGTGACTGATGTCACTGTGGTCTTGTCCTTTGGAATGAAATAAGTTGTATAATAGGTATAGGTACGAAATTGGGTTGTTGGCTCTGTACGAGTAACATAAATGGTTTGCTCTTCATCAGTTGTTGTTAAAGTAGGCGTTGGTGTGGCTTCCAAATGAATTTCATCATCATCATCATCCTTGTCCACAATAATTTGATCTTTTGCTTTACCAGACACCTTGCGCCTTCTCTCAATTTCATTTTCCTTTTCCAAAGTATCCCGTTCAGTGGTGGTTGTATAATCATCATAATATGAGTCATCATCAATATCCTTATTGCTTCTAGGTGTAGTAGTAGTAGGCGTGTCATTATCATCATCTTCATTATTTTCTTTTGAAATACCACGCTCAGTGGTCGAGCTAACACTTACTTCCATGCGATCAAGTGGACGGATAGTAGTTACTTCCTCGTCATCATCATCATCTTGTGTTGTTGGACTTTCAGTTGTTGTAATCTCGTCACTGAAAAATCCTCGAGATTTGGATGGTCTTGGGAAACGAGCAGATGAGGTAGGACGGATTATTGTTGTGGAACCAGCAGATTGTGTAGCTTTAATGGGCAATAAGCGAGAAGTGCTCTTGATTACTTGTGCGTAGCTGGAACCAATGTATGTGCCATAAACAAGGGAAGTAAAGAGATAAGTAGACTTGTCACGAATCAAGGTGCCGTCAATTGAGGTGACTAGTCCAGTAGGATTAACAACGTCAGATTGGAAAACAGCAGTAGATGCAACTTGATAAACTCCAGACTGATGAGAAGTGGATTTGGAGGAGGAGGAGGTTGCAACAGGGGAAGAGGTGATGATAGGGGTTTCAGATGTTTTTGACAACTTTGGAGTATATCTTGGTCGATTGGAATTGGAAAACAGTGAATTGCGTCTATCTTGTGATGAACTAGATGAAGATGAAGAGGAGGATGATGGAAAAGGTCGGAATTTGGAGACCAATGATGGTCGCAAAGCTGGAGTTGCTTTTGGCAAAAATTCAGAACCGGATCCACTCTTTTTATTTCCAAGAATAAGAGTTTGTCTTCCAGAAACTTCACGGACAGCTTCACTTGGTTGGATTTCAGTAGTCGTTTCCTCATCATCATCTTCACTTTTTGGTGTGGTGGTGGTAAAGCTGGAACTAACACTGACAGATGCAGAGATTTTTCTTCCCTTTCCCTTTGTATTTGGACGAGAAACAGAAATTTTTTCTTCATCATCATCGTCATCATCAAGGGGACGACGTTGTGTTGTTGTCTCTTCATCAGTTTGATATACAAATCGTGTTGGTTTAACTTTGGATGACATTAGTTGCACGCTTGTGGCACTCACGTGAACATTCAAATCCTCAATCATTTTTGTACGTGGCATAAAAACAATGACAGTATTCCCAACGGTTGTTGTAAAATCTGCAAATCCAACATAAGTGACAGTAGCACGACCAGTACTAGCAGCAGATTGTAAATCACTGTCAATGTCATTAAACTTCATGGCCATATCAAATCCAGCAAAAGCCCGATGACTCCTGTTGGGCATTTTATTATTATTATTAACATTTCCTGCGTTTTTGTAAGTTGGGGTATAACTGTTTGCGCTATTTTTGGAATAGCTTTGAATTCGTTCAGTCGTCTTTTGAATTTTTTCAGTTGTTGGCTTTTGGAATACTGGAGCACCTCCACGGGATTTGGATTTTGTAGAGGAGCTCTCTACATTTACAACAACCTTGTTGGATGCAGCAGTACTCGTGGCAGGGTCGTCCAATGGTGCATCTTCAATGTCAGGTTGACCAACGGTAAATGTTGGCAAACTAACATGTCTTGTCCGACTAGGCCGAATAAGACTAGCTGCGCTGCCTCCGCTGTTGGCATCTCCAGGAACTTTACGTGCTCGTGGAATTTCATTTTCATTTTCACCATCCTTATTGCTAGTCTTGGATGAAGATGAAGACGAAGAGGTGGATACACTAGTTTTTCCATGCTTTTTGTTCAAGTTTACCGTAATCATGTCAATTCTTGGGTCACTTGGAGTGCTTTTTGCATTTGCACCACCAACAGTAATGGCATCATCCACATCAGCAATTCCGGGTTCGGAACCCTCAATTTCCACAATCACACCATCCATGTGCTCACCATTTACAGAACCATCAACCATAACACGCTTCTTATTGGAAGGAACAATGACTCTCAAATTTTTGCTCATATCAACAAGCACATTGCTAGAAGTTCCATTTTCCACCATCAAGGTTTGAGTGACTTGTTCTCCACTCTTACTTGGGTCAATAACAGTGTTTCCAAAAAAGAACAAAAAGGTCTTGGCATTTTGAATGTAGCTTCCTGTAAAAACATTGTATGTAGTCTCCTCTCCTGGTTTTCCAGTATGCACAAACTTGCCATGAGTTCCTGTAACACGCAACTCACTCTCTGCATTATTTGGTTTGAGAGCGCGTAGTCTATTGTTGGAATCTCTTTCATCGCTAGATGAGGAAGAGGATGAGGAAACAACTAGTCCCAATTCAGCGACAGCCTTGGATTGCAGTCCGCTATTGATAAATGATCCCCTCACTTCATGAGGCAATCCGACAGAGGAGGAAGAAGAAACGGAAACGTGAAATCTGGATGCTTTGGTTGCATAAATTTCAGAAGAGGCAAATTCTGCTGCAGCCGTAGGATCAATTTGTTCAGTGTACCAAGCTGGATATTGAACGTTGGAGTAGCTACTCACAAGTTGAGCATAAGTTCCATCAATATAGGTCCTGTAGTAGTCGGTAGTGTGATGAGTCGTTGCATAACCATTAACCTCAGTTGAGACAGTAGAAGCAATAAAACCAGTGGGGCGCACAACGCCGGTAGCAAAATCTGCACCGTCTGTGGGAACCGCATGATAAACCTTGGAGCTAGTGGAAATAATACGCGCATACGTGCCTTTTATATAAGTGCCAAGGATTTTGGTCAGGTATTCAGTGGTCGTGCCAGAGGTGACAAATGCTCCAAGATTGGTGGAAAGCAAGCCAACGGGACGGGTACGAGCCCGGTCTCCGTTAAAATATTGGGTCGTCGCGTCACCATTGCTGTTTACACGAGGGGGGTCGTCTGTTGCAAAAAAATAGAGATAGACAAGAAGGAAGATTGGAAAAAAATGAATAAATGTTTATTGTGTTTGTGAAAATGAAAATAAAAGACAAAAGAAGAGCATTCATTCATAAAATGCACATAAAACTCATTTACCTCACCATATAAAATATTATCCTAAAGGAAACGCGCTTTTTAAAAAGATATACTTTTTAAGTCAATAAGTTTAGTAGTACACAGCTCGTTATTATTAAACAACAACGAGTGAAAACAGAAAGTAAAGTAAGTCAAGTTAGTGTGTATTTTGTTTTTTTATAAAAATGATAGTGTATGAAAGAGCAAGAAGATAGTATAATCAGTGGATAGTAAAGAGAAGAGATAGGATTCATTATACTTTGAATCACTAAATGAAACTTCTACGTAGGTACTTTGTGCGCAAGTTAGCTGTAATAACCTTGTATTTCGTATTAGAAAATTATGATGATCTTTGATCTAACAAGAGTTGTAATCATCTTGTCATTTTTTTAACATGTCATTATATCACAAAGTTGTAGACTTTGAAAATGTACGGAAAACAATGATAAGTTGAGGACAATATAATATATGTGTAATCGGTATTTGCATATCATATTAGGCATATGTATGTGTACCTATATTTAAGTGAAAGGGGTTACTAAAAATAATGTAGAATGTATCACAAGACTAAACCTAGCTTTTTTCTTATTTTCTCATGCTTTTCATGATTATCTGCTGATAGTGATCTCTCGTCATCATTGTTGTCTTGAATTGCAATGGAAATAAACATATATATATGTAATAGCTTTTTGTAACAACTTTTTCCTCTCGTAAAATCCACCACATGTTATAGTTATTTTTTCCACAATTGGGAAAATGTGCAAAGGGAAAAGTGAGTCAGTGAGCCAAGGGATAAACCACGCACGCATAAGAATTGATGGCAAATTATTATAGACATTCATATATGAAATATATGGAGAATAGGTAAATAGTACATATTAATAGTTAGGTGACATTTTGCACTCTTCACCCGTGGGTCGGATCAATGGGCAGTTACCATTTCGAATAAAATGAGGATTTATGTCGTTCGTATTATAATTTTGTAAATTACTTTCATTATTGATTCGACATATACTAACATGAAATACAAAAAAAGCATGTGTACTTTTTCTTTCAGATGCATGGGCGTGTAATATACATATATATTTCACCTTTTAAAACCAAAAGTAAGATTTTTTTCGAGGTTTTTGAGTAAAATATGTATTGAGGTTGGGTTATAGGCCATCGCCATTAAAGATATAAACATATTGCGTTCGTTTGTCCACCATTCCTTGGTTAAAAAGAACTATAAATCTAAATTGGCAAATCTCTTCAGATGATAATGCATAATGTTCTCCTTTATGTTATTCAAACTTATATTTCTATAATAAGCTTGCTTGATGGCGGAGCTGGTTAGTAATTAACTACTACCACAGTGAGTTGAATAACCAAACTCACTAAAAATATAATATCATGTGCTGATAACCATGTATATATTGTACATAAATTTCAGTTTTTAACTTCCTTTTTGTCATAAAAATTCTGCAAATCAGCAAGAAACCGCAGTTTCTCTCACAAACCCACAATGATGTTCATAAAAAAGTGCCCCTCTGCTGCTCTGTGTAGTTGACTATACAAACAACGTAATAATGATTATGCCAAAAGAAAACTTATTAACTGCTACATTTTTATTTCCATGTTGTGTGTATCCCGCTGATGTCATTCAATTATTATTTGTCGACAAAAGTTGTGGCATTCACACGAACTTGCCATTTTCATGTGCTATAAACTACCAACACACAGGTGAATATACATGACATTCAAAATATAAAGGTAGCGAGATATGTAAATAGTTTTATAAAAAGAAAAATGGGGAAAAAATCACGACATCATCATTCATAAACACAAAAGCATAAAAAAAGATACAGTTCAATAGCCTCAAAGTAAATACAATAATAACCGATTCCCTTTTAAACAAAAAATTTCGATTGGATTTTGAAGGAAAAAAATGTTTGAAATAAGGAAAACTGTTTCTCTATGTGCGCATAACAAAACCGGTAGAATATTAATAGTAATAACGAGTATAATGACGCGTCAAACTGGTTAACGGTCTGTCTATACAGATTTCTGTCCATATGATTTTATTAAGCCATATAACCTCTTTTAGCTAATTTAAGGTCAATTAGTTAACAGTATATAAATACTAAATACTCATCGAGTGACAGGGAAAGCGACTTGTTTTCACATTATTTTGGAAAATTTTGGGCCCACCTGCAGTCCATAATAATGGCAATTTACAATTAATTTGAATACTAATTTCTTTCATTATCCCAACTATTTTTTATACTGTGTGTGCAATGCAAGTCTCTTCCTTAGGAGCGTTTAAAATTTGTCAATATAAATTAAGGTAATTTTTTAGATAATCTTTCGTACAAGTATAATAAAATGGACCAGAAAGTAAACATATAAGAGCATATAACATAATCAATCTCCTTTCTGTACTCTTTTTTTCCTAATTTCTCACGATTTCCCATGTCATAAGGAAAATTAGAAAACTTTTTGTCAAATCAAAATCACCCATTTTGACGCAAAGATACTTAAAGTCTTACGTGATTCATACCATTTTCATTAAGAGCTTGTACCTTTTCGTCATGATCGCCGCGTCATCTTTCATGTCACTTTATTATAATACCATGTAAGTAGTGATGATATATGCAAAACATGAGAAATCCGCCTTGCCTTGAATTTTAAATTTTTTGTTAAAAAATATGTTTTTGCTTATTTGCTGATAGATTCAACTTTGTTTTGTACAATAATAATAAGCCACCAACCAACAAAAACAACCACAATAGTCATCCATCATCAAAATCATCATGTTAATCAGCAACAGCACACATCACAAAAGGGCCGGATAACATTTTTTTTAAATGCTCATTACTTCAAAAAAAAAACACAACCAATGACTAACAAATTAACAATACGACCACACGCTATACTACATGCGTAAACAAGAAGCTAGACTTTTTTTAAGTAATATGAAATTCATATTATGAATTATGTATTTTGTGGTTGTTTGGATGAGGATTAAGAATTGCACACAGATTCAGTCCCTAATTTCTATATAATCTTATTTACTATTAGTTGCAAAGCCATTAAAAGTTGGCAATTTGAATAATATTTAAATTATGCAGAATACTACAAATTCCAAATCCAAGATTTTATGCACTGCATCCTCAAATTTAACATGAATTTATCATAAAGCAGAATGTATACTGGATCCCGTAGATTTTTTTAATAGCTCGATTTTAATTCATTTTCTAATGAAATTACCGCTAAATAAGTTTCAAATTTGCTTATTTATTATGCTGGCATTAAGTATCATAAAATAAAAAATATTACATACTTTTTGCTAATCTAATTATTGATATGATGCTGATTGTATCATTACAATAAAAATAACTGTGTGGATAAAAGAGAATAGATAATCCTAATTATGAATGTTATAAGAAGAGAGTATAAATATATCCGGTTGGTCATACTGTACCAAGTGAAAACATATTTTTATTCAATATTCATCGAAATAAAAGTATGAAAACGCTTAGTTGTTGGAATCTGTTGCACCCATTTTATAAATGATAAAACTTCAAAGCACGTTTATACTAGGAAACATGAAGAAAAAATGCCAACGTGGATACTCGTTTTATGTACAGACGAGGGAATTATCATTATAATATTATTATTATTTGTATTTATCATAGCTTTATAATAACGATTGTATTTTATAATATTCGTGTCGTGTCTTCTATACGGAACATTATTTTGTCTTATTCAACTTTTGAGATTGCACGAAACATAATATGTCAATGCTACCAGTAGTGGTAGTATGACAAAAAACCATCGAGAATTATTAAATAAAAATTTTTCTTATCAATAATGTATGTCATGTGACAACGTCTGATGATGGGTGTGCATTAATATACCATACCTAATCTAGGTAGGGAATTTTCCCACACTGGTCAACACAGTGTGTTTGAATATACACCTTGTTAATTTATATAAATTCAAGCAAAGAAAAAATATTATAAAGTTGCCTACAGAGGAATAAAAAAAAGGAAATTACACAATATCAAGTTCCGCTTTCAGTAATTCAATATATTGGTTTGATTTGGTGGTGTGTGTGGTAAATATTTAGTTTTTTATACCGCCCATAACTGTTAACCATGAATTGATCATTATTAGTCTTCATTACATTATAGCAAAACCACACGCAAGCGTCAATAAATATCAAATCAGTATGTAATGTAATGTATCTAAATAAGTAGGAAATTGAAATTAATATTTTTGTGTATACACAGTTTTCAGGAAATTACAGCTCGGTGTGTAAATACGTTTAGGGATGAAATTTATGCAAATTATCGTTAAATTAAAGTTGATTAAAAACAAAATGCTCAACACGTGAGATGTGCCCGATTGCTACATAAATGCTACATATTTTTTTTGGTATGCTTGTGCCCTACCTAAACATATCCTCATTTGGTATTCGAAAAATGAAACCCAATGAATAATTTTAAATAATATCTATTTGTTTAGGTATGTTATGTGTGTTTACAGGACATGGTGTAGTAATACAATAAGGTAAACTGTTTCCTTGAAAAAGTTTACCAATCAAACAGTAACCCTTACGTCCTCTCGGTTTTCACGAAGAGTTGTTATTCCGCCATCATCAGTTGTCACAGATTTTGCATGAATCATCTATTATCCATGGTGCAATATACAAAAGACGAAGGAGCTTGACCTGCCACACCATAAAAATGTACGTATCCATCATCAACATTGTATTTTGTATTATTTGCGAACAACGAGATGCACAACTGTCATTTTCCTGTCTACAACAACCCTAAATTCTGGCGTATGGCGTGGGTATAGTAATTTCCCATTCACCACCAATAAAACATATA
>JAITYZ010003304.1:0-10489 GCA_027744595.1 Paronellides praefectus | reverse complement strand
GTTCATCTTACACTCTCTTGCCTTTTCCTTCTCTCCACTCTCTTAGCCTTGATCACATCATCATGATCACGTTTACCCCTCCATAAAAAACATTTTCTTGTAGCTTTTACCCAACTCGACTCCTAAATAGTCTCCATGACAAGCTATATTACTACATCATCATGCATTGCATCTCTTTCCTTTTTCCACCACCCAAACCACAACTGGAACAACTCTCTGTTCGCTCTTCTTCTTCTTCTTCTCTGCTCTTCTGCTGCTGTCCTGTCACATTCCGTGCGCTTCCCTGTCCCTTTTTAAAGAGAATCCTCTCATGGGAAAAAATATCTCAGAGTCTTTCTCTCCCCCTTTTTTTCTCCCTCTCCTTCTTCTTCTCTAAATGATATGAATTCTTTATTATTTTCTTCCTTTCTTGGCTCCGCTCAAGAATAAGTAAGTACTCTTGCTCTGGTCCAAGCTCTCATCTTCTCTTTTCCTTTGCTCCACCAAGCAACCAAAACTCTTTTCTGGCACAACTCAGGCATTGCATTAAAAACATTTATTCTTTTGCGTTTTTCCTCTTCTTTTTCGTCCTCGTCGTCGTCGGCGGGGGCTGATGCTGTGCTGCTGGTAAACCTCTTCTTCTTCTCTCCTCTTCCCTCGTTCCGCTGCAATCTCAGCCGATTTTACTTGCTTTTCTTCTACACATTTTCTTATTTTAGAAAAATATAACATAAAATTATTTATATCATTTCCACTGCACTATTTTCATTGCTTTCATTATTATTGCCATGTATATTCCACAATCCATTGCTATTTGGTTAACATGACATTACACATTATTTTTCTCCTATTGGCAAAAATCAACAGCAGTGGCGATACGACTGTATTTACTTTTTAACGGGGGAAAAGTAGGAGGAAAAATATACAAAAAATATTATATTCTTCGCTCAATTTATTTGTACACATGGCAACAGTCACTATTTTGTTCATTGTGGTGATATGACGATATGAGGTTGTGTGTATCATGTCTACGTGATGTTTCCTCTTTTTTTCTTCAACGTCAACAGTAAAACGGCACACTCCAAAAAGGACCATCCATTCCATATTTATGAAATGGAATACTACGTAATGCATAATAAAAATATGGGAGACAATTTTTTTTAAAGAAAATGGGAAATTGTAAGTTGTGCGGAAATGCGTTTTGAATTTTCAAAAGGTTGTTATCGTTTCCTCCACAGCACAGCAGCTTCTCTCATCATCTTAAATATTTTAAGAGAGCACAGACTATTAATATGGCACATGCTTCATTTCACCCTATCCATTTTATAAGAAAAAGGATAAAATGAAAGGGAAAACTGTTAAATTGTTAAGTGTGAAAAATTATGATGGTTTTAAAAATGTCACCAGTATAAATGCATGCGCATTTTATACCTATTTAGGCATTTTTTCTCATTTTGTATTTTGGTATATAAAAATGTGTGATGTGAATTGCGAATAAGGTAATGAGGATGATGGTGGCGATGACCTGTGTGAGATGTCTGTGGTAAAGAAAAGGTCACTGAATTCTTTATTTCATTGCGTCAGTGCTGCTGTACCATCACCGCACCATCATCGTCACCAGTAAAAAAGTGTTGGATGACTTACTTTACGACCTGTCATGTAACTCTAACGTGGAAGATTAGAGGGTGAAAAAACACAAATAAAACAGTAAATAGCCAACTGCAAATTAAAAACAAAGTTGAAGGGTAAAAGTAAAAGTTGTTAGGATAATAATCACCATGATTACTACTTTTGGGGAAATGAACTTAGCAAAGCCGCAAGAGTAACAATAACACTGTTTTTTAGTAATGGGAAAAAAGACACTTGAATTGTAAAAGTGGAAACAGGAAGAAATAAAATTAGTAAAAAAATTGCAAATTCATGTTCCATTCCTAAAACCAACATGATCACAATCTTGAAAAAGTTTGTTGTTTCTTCTTAATTTCTTAAGGGGCTGTTCACACCAATATATAAAAACACACTGTTATTTACTTTCACCGGAAATGCCGTCTTTCTTGAAAACTATACAAAAGCATATTTTCACTATGGCAATGTAATGACCTGTTAAAAATGCAAAAGCTATAATTTTCCAACCAGACCCAGAGGAAACCATAAGGGAATGTCCATACGTACGTACATCCATGGAGAATGTAATCAACATAATGTTGTTGTTGTGTTGCCGGAATTGATAGCTCATAAAAAGGGGATTGCCATTACTTTGATATCACACTATCCTCACTTTCTCCGGATCCTTTTTCCCCTAAAATAGATATTTATGAATGACTCTCTCTCCGTCTCTCTTTCACTGTCAGTCTGACTATAAAACCCGAAAAGTAAATGCTTTTACACATACATGCATACATTATTAATGTATGCTACTTAGCAAAAAAGCAGGCGTTAATGTGTGAAGTTAACAGACTCTTGTTTGTCGTCTCGTCACCCCCACCACCACCACCACCACTACAACTACCACTTTCACTGAGTTCAATCCACTTCCGACGAAAAAAAGTTTCAATCACAAAAAAAGTAAAGAATCATACTTGAAGATACCTGTCCGGCCTGATCAGGATGGGGTAGGGCTAAAATATGACCAACGGGCAGGGGTGGTCCAAGTTTTTTAGAAAATTTAACATTACGAGGATAGGCAAAGGTCAAAGGTCACGGGCAGGGGGGGTCGAAAAAATTAAAATTTTAACATAGCGAGGATAGGGCAGGGGTGGTACTCGAAAATTCCTTATCTTCAAGTATGTTTATAATCAAAATCTTTATTTCAAATTACATTTATTATAATATCAATCATGAAAAATTTCACAAAAGCTATAAATTTCAATTTAAAAATCCTTAATAATTCAAATAGTACTGAAACAAATGAATTCAAATTGATNNNTCTTTATTTCAAATTACATTTATTATAATATCAATCATGAAAAATTTCACAAAAGCTATAAATTTCAATTTAAAAATCCTTAATAATTCAAATAGTACTGAAACAAATGAATTCAAATTGATATAGTTAACAATTTTTTAAAATTACTCATCAAACAAAGAAATCAGCATACAGTTTACAAATCAATTGATTTAAATTCCTTTTCAGACTAGTTTCTATAAAATAAAATGCACATTAGCAGATATTTATAGGCTAGAAATCCTAGCTTAATTAACTATAACATAACTAAAACTATAACTATTCCACTGAACCTTAAATATAATTTGTATGTAGTTAAATAGCTCTCTTCTTCGGATATCTCTGGTTTGGTTCATTGTTCATTATTACAAACTTTAAAACATTTATTTTATTATTACTGAATTTAAAAAGACAGTGACAGTGAGAATAAGATGCTAATTAGATAATCAACCCTTCACCTTCTGATGTTGGAATTTTTGGAAGTTAAAACGGACTAGGAGGAAGATTTCGTTTGTAGTTTATGGGTGACTTTTTAGAGTTTGATTGTTTCGTAATTTACATGGTGTGGTGGTGAGTAAACAGGCAATTATTGGAGACGACGTAAATGCAGAATGGTGAAGCTGATGTGATGAATGGTAACATTTCAAGTCACTTTTCATCCTGAGTTTTTATTTTTGAGGTGGTGGCCCAAAGATGTTTCCACTTTGTTTGGAAACGGCACGGGAAGGTGCAAAGCCCAACAATTTTTGAACGTTCTAAGAAATTAACGACAAGAAACCATGAAAGTTATTTAATTATTTGTACTTTAGACACACATATACCTACATTATGTAGGCTACATAAATATGTATGTCGCCTTCTTATTTACCTGTCTAATGGCCATCGTGCACAGAATGTACAGGAAGATAAATGAGCAGTCGGTGTAGTCCGTTCCTGGAAGATTTCGATGAGAAATTCCTTGAAGGAACCCTAAAGGTATAAATGGAAGTTTGGCAACAACTCGCCCGTCAAATCTGCAAAGAAATATTTTTTTTCAAAATTGTATTTTTTTAGAATTTAGATTCAAACTAATGGGAATTTAATCTGTATTATATTTTAACAACACAATCATAACATTGCTCTTGCTCATAATAATGTACAAAACTGCACATACTTACATTGAATTGAAAATGCTAAGCAGTGCGGTAAAGGCCACACCAATGGCAAACATTGACTTCATTTTGACCAGTGAAAGATCCCTCGTGTTAGTCTTCAGTTTTTCCTCCTCCCTCTCCAGTTTTTTCTTTTGGTTCTTAACAATTACCGACTCTCCAGTGGCTTCTTTACGCTTCTCCACTGCAAAACATCAAATGATTTCACATCAAAGTAAGCATTAAATTCTTATTTTTAAATTTTTGAATGAGAAAATTGAAATTATAATTTAAATCTTACATTTTTTACACTGCCGTTCCACCTCCATTTTTAACTTTTGATATTTTTCAGTTCTGTACACCATCAGCCATGTGACACCTATAAAATTCCAACAAAAACACCAAAATAAATCGAAATTATTCTTCCATCCTGCTGGTCTCTTAATATTACAATACGAGCCACTAAAATAAATTGATTTTAAAACTTCCAAAATAAACCAAAATATTTATTTATTAATTAATCAATAAACAATAAATAAATTACCTTCTCCAAAGAAAGCCGTCACAACTGATATGAATATAATGAGAAGAGTATCTGACCACATTTTTACTCGACTTCAGTTAAGCAATTACAATTTGATTGGAAGAACAGAAAATAGCAGAAGCCGGCTTATTTCCTTTCACCTTTCACTGTTGCGTTGTCAAAACACGTTTCCTGTTCTATTTTTTAAATTAAAGTTGAAGGTTACGTTCGGGTGAGATCACGGGTTTTCACATTGAATCCAGAATAGCTTGTGCAAAGTCTGTACAGAATGATTTGCAATAATTAACCTTTTCCAAAAGAACATTTTTACAGAAACAGATGGCGCACAGAAAATAAACATTCAATAAGTCAAATTAGACATAAGAAACAAAAACAACATCATATGGGCAGGGATTTTTAGTGTAGAGTGGGTAGTGGGTAGCATATTATGATTAGTGGGCGGCAAGTGATGATGGCGTCAGTTCCAGGAACTGAGTTCCTGCACACGGGTAGGTATGCGTGAGTCTTGTAATTAAAGAAATCAGGTAAATTAAGGATGGGTAATTTCTAGGGTTCATGGGTACAAAAAAAATGGATGGCTTCAATGCAGACGCAGACCGGGAAGATGGGTAAACAAACATTTGTACAAATATACATGCTTTGAAAAACTCACCTTAATTGTCTCAAATCATTGATGTTACAACAATTAAATAAATTATTTAACAAATCCCCACGTGTTGTTGCGAAAGCTGACTGTGATATATTTTATATACGTCCCTCATTTCTTTTAAGGTGCAATGCAAGAGCAAAACCAAAACAAACCAAATAGCACTACACACTGTGCACACTGCACTGCTGAAAAATACAGACAAACATAAGATGTACCTGGTTGCCCTGAACAACCGCGCGTTTAGCTGACTACCTACTTTTTTGGCCCCACATATCAAGTTCCCAAATTTTAATGTAATTTTATCAATTACAATTAAATTATATATATAATAAATGTTTTTAATGCAAAGATGTCTAGTAAAATATATTTAAAATATAGTGTTTTAGTTAAGTTTTCCGAGAAAAACAAGTGTTTCTTTAAATTTACACCCAAACCTTTAAGTCGAAATATGTTTTAGGGTTGCATTGGCTTGGGTTCTCGGGTTGTAGACACTTAATCGAGGAGGAGCTCACTCACATCCAGCAGAGAATAATGCTGTGGGGTGGTTTGGCGTGTAAATTGAATTTATTTTTGCATGTGGGTCAATGAATTAAGGATTTGCCAAGAAGATGCGCACATTCTTTTCGCGCTTTTGAAAACATCAGTCATTATAAATTTTAATTTGTTGTATAATCCATTAATCTTTAATTTGAATTCACTGATTTTATGAATATATTATGCATTTTGAGCTATATGATGCGTAATTTTAAGTTTATTACAATTCTCGTGATAATATTTTTTAATAGCTTTTAATTATCCATAATACATAACGATACCACTTATAAATCAATCAATTGTTATCAAGTTATCATTGTAGGTTTATTATTATTGCATTATGTGTGTGTGTTTAAGAAAATTGCGTGGTTGTGGAATGGTAAAAAATGGTTTCCATGCGCAAAGTTGCTAACACGCTGCTTGCTTGCTCTTCAAAGCTCAATTTGGAATAGCTTTCACCTTTTTGCCACGATTTATAATGTAATTTATATTACAGTTGTAAATTACTTGTTATTCCAAAAGAATTATGTAGAGCTGGATTAAATTAAGGGATCAGGATGTCATGTTTTCGTCGCATAAATATTGCTGTTTTGTAAAACCTGCAACTAGAGTTTCACAGGGGCCTACAAACATAATATACATACTTACCTGTACCCACACCCGTGGTATAATTAAACAGCGTGAAAGTGAAAAATCGTGATTGTTACATTTCGCCCATTTTTATTAGTAGGTTAATACTACATTATTAAGTTGACAATAACCTTGGTTCATATTTTTTAAACAACATCCGGTTCAAAACGTTCACGTGGGCAGACTGTCATAAATAAACATATGTGACAGCCCCATCCGCCTGCAGTAGGGTTTAACGCACAGATCTCTTGAAACTTTATAAAAAAAACCTGTCGAGGGCTTAAAGATTTTGTTGGAGAAAAAGACACCCACAAGTTGTGGGCCACAACCACGCACGTAGACGAGTCCCAGAATTTAACAGTTAATCGCTAACAAAAATATAGTTTGCAAGTATTGTTTGTTGTTACTTTGACTTGAAGATAATAAATGATAATATTTCTAGTTGTAATTTACAACTTACTCCCTATAATCAAATCAAAACTAGCTTAAGTATGTATGTAAACTTATGATGATATAGATATTGTTTACAAATTATCATTTTCGACCTCACTTCACCCCGTGTAACTCATCAATCATTCATCAAAATTATTTAGATGACCAACTCAAAGTCAAGTAATTTCTTCAGTTCTTCTGCCGCTTTGCGAACTCCTATTTATTTATACAAGATTCATTTCAAAATAGTTAAAACTTCAGTTTAAAAAAGTATTTTCATAATTATAATTTTATTGGTTCATGAATAGTAGTCATTCTATAGTATTTTAATTTTCTCAAACGCTGCAACTGTAACAGTTGAACTGTTATGCTGCTATTAAAGAGCAATTAAAACCAACCAGTAAACTTCGTAAGTCAGTCACCTTCTCGTAAGTCAATGTAAAAGTTTTCTTGGAAAATGCAATGTCAACAATAAATTGGAGTAAACAAATTAGTTCTGTCATTTGACTAAAATTGCCTGGAAATAAATTATCTTGATTTTTGAAGTCGATTTGATTTTTTTGATTTGATAGTTCCGATAGTTGCCACAAGAATTTAAAAAAAAATTGAAAAATTTCACAGTGAAAAAAATTTGAAATGAACAGTAAAAATGCAAAAAAAAGATGTACAATAGCATATATACATACATAAAACATTGCAAATGATTCTAATATTATACAGCGCAAACTTAACCTACATATAAATAATATTGTGAAAACAGCAAGGTCACAAACACTTAAGCGTCATCAAAGCTAAAAAGTACGTGGCGAAAATTCCACTTTGCTCAAATACCTGCACGCAAATTTGGAAATCCATACCAAAATAAGCCCATCATCAAAAAAATATTATTTTATTGTCTCTTAAAAATTTTCCATTTTATTGATGACATTTTCCCGAGTAAACGTTACATACCTACAAGTTGTAGGCTACAACCACTAGCTATTATATGAATGCAAAATTGAAAACCAGCAGCATTAGAATAGAATATTTTATCATCATATTAGCCATAATTTGACCACACACCGCAGTACTGTTCAGTCTTCAGTGCATGACGTGTGGCCATTAAAAATGGCAAAGGTAACCGAATAGCTTTGCAAATATTATGTTTGTTTTTGCATGTTTTTTTTGATTATGATGACGACGAGTGACAGAGTGGAGGACTCATCCATCCGACGACAACGTTCAGAAAGTAACATTTTTGTTTGGCAATTGTGGCATACATTTATAATATGCAGCATTACTCATTCCTCACACTAATAAAATGGTTGAATATTACTCACTTACACAACAACGGATTCCACTAAAAATACAATGTAAACTCAACCCTTTCCCCCATCAACATCATCATCATCCACTAAACAATTCTATTCCATTCAACGCTGCTGCTTTATTCTCTCTGATTCTTTTTTTATTGCTTTACTGGATATTGTTATTAAGCAATAAGCATACAACATACCTTCACACATGCACAAAATGCACGCACACCTCAGCAGAAGCACTAGTAGCGAGCAGCAAAACACTTTTTTATTATTTTATTTCATGAGTCAAGTTTGTGTGAAGAGGAGAACAATGGCAGAGAAGAACAACATAATAATAATCATGCAATGAAATGCAGGTGGATGGATGGCTTTGGATTCTATGAAAAAATATTTAGATATGTGTATAGTAGTGTGTATGTAGTATAATATGTATGTATTATGCTCTCACATTTAAAAAACCACACTACATAACACTTTCGTAAGGGAAATTGGAAAACTGATACCGATACTAGCAAAGGAAATATACCAGCAAACCAACCAATCATACCTGATACCTACCTGTCCTCTTGTTCCATTCTCATTTTACTTACCTGTTTGCTTTTAATACTTTGCTAGGTCCATGCCCATACATGCTACATAATATGAACATTATTATTACGTGACATGATATTTTTCTGTGGGTCTTGCTCTGCTCCTGCATTATAATAGGCTTTTATGCTAGTTAAGTTATATATTATTCTCCATCATTCTCATCATCACCAACCATCATCGTCATCTTGATTGTAGTATTACCTGTGATTGTAGATTGTGGCAGAGAGCTGAATGGGTACAGGTGTGCCTTCCTGGCCTAGTAGCTTGTAGAATAGTCGTCGTCACCTCATCATCCAGAAAAAAAAATTGCTGATTACAATATTATTTGTTTTTAACTGCACATCAATCAACTAATATATATACACATATTTTTATCAGTGTCAGCATCATAACAACAGATAATCAAATAAAAGTATGTCTTATTTGCATATATCTGATTAACTAAGACAGGTGAACTAAGCAGGTGTGGGGTTGTGAACACATTTTAATTAAAAGTCGAACCACCTGTATAACAGAGACAGTCTAATTTATTTGGACGATGGATGATCCATCTTCGGGTGGAGGAGGTGGAGGCAGTCCCACAAAAAGTCCAACTTCCCCCAACTCTGGTGGAAATAAACCAAAGAATTGGGTTCACTTCACGGAAAATGATGAAGGTCCCAATGGCCCCGTGGATTTGGACGGGGATAATGAGGATGATCCAAACAGGTCACAATCTTCACCTTCTCGAGGTCATTACCCTGCAGTGATAGAACCATCGGTAGAAATTCACTCCCCACCCACCCCCGCAACAACAGTCAGTGCCACAGCTAATCATTTAAGCAGCAGTAATAATCACGTCAATAGCAATAAAAATCATCCCCTGGCCAGACCGGATGGCACAATAATACATACGGGACAACTGCAGACGGTGGAATTACACCAGAATTCCACCGAGAATCTCCATCACAACCACCAAAATAACATCAGGGGCGTGACCACCGGACAAGGGGGCCTTAATAATGGGGGGAATTCTGCAGGTGCTGGTGTTGCGAGAAGAAACAATGCTGGATTCAGTAAGTTAAAAAATATATGGTATTTTATGCTGTTTGGAACTATCCAGTAAATGGAAACCGAGTTATTTTTTTAAAGACGATTTAATTTTTTAATTATTTATATTTAATAGCAAATGGCGACGTGATAGTGTCCATCCTTCCTGTAAACACAAAATGGCCTTGGGTGACACCCGCTTCTTTCCGACCTGAGCTTGTACCCGAGGAACTCATGGTTCCCGGACTGACCTTAACGGTGGAGGAGTATGTGCATTCCATGGAAATCCTGACAAGTGACTTTCGCTTCAACGCGTACACCATTTGCTACAAAAGGTTGTTGGCAGCTTGGCTGAGCACGGCCTTTTTCATACTTCTCATCATTCTTTTTTCGGGGGTAGTGGGAATTCAGTTATTTGCTCTTGGAATATCATGGCTGATCATTAATGCAGTCGCTGTGTTCCTTTGTATGTTTATCAAAATTAAGGTGAGTTACAAAAAAAAACTGTTTACAATTGTCATAAATTGCAATTTTGGATGGGTAGATTTTTTTTTAAACAATAAAACATTTTCTTTTTAGATAAACCAAGGTTTGGAAAGATGCATGGCGAAAGTGAATAAGATTCTTGTAAAGCACAAGCTCATTGTTGGGCTGGACGATAGAGGCAGAATCTCATGCCATAAAGTGCATCTCTGCTTTATATATTTTGATCCAAATGAATGCGTGGTA
>JAITYZ010003303.1:0-10049 GCA_027744595.1 Paronellides praefectus | reverse complement strand
ACTCAATATTCTTGCATCGTTCTCACGAACCGATTATTTTACACAGAAAACATTTATTTTCTCTTTCGACGCCTTCATATAAAAAAAGATAGCACTTGCTAAATGCATTATAAAAAGAGCATGGATGCATGCATAAAATGTATGTATGATGCATGTGTGTATACACACGAAAACACATTTAAAGATAAATACGTGTGAAAAGAGTTTCTTTGAATTTTAGCTTTTAGAGGGGAAGAATGAAAAATGTAATATATACGTTCTTGGAAAAAAACTTTGATTGTAGATTTTCTTCTTCTCCGGAACGTCCGTTTGTAATTGAAAAGCAGCATAGTTAATGCTGTAAGTAAAAACTGCACAGAGTTTTCAGGGGTTATAAAGGCAAAAAGGGAAAGATACCTGGGGATACCTACTTGTATTTAGGACCATGTGCATTTTTCGGGTCTTTTTGATCTTTTGATTTTTCGAATTAGGAAAACCATTTATGTCCGAAGTTGGAAGAAATTCGCTGTGGAAAGGAGGGCGCGAACAGACTAACTCGAAAATAATATAAAAACACATAGTCGTATGCCTATACAATATTTAATACACAAAATACGAATGTAGGGATATTCAAAAGAAAATCGAAAATAAGTACATGATTTCCATTCTTTCTCTTGTTTCTTTTCTCATGTGGCTTGAAGGAACGAAAGAATTTAATTTTCAATCATATTGGCTATGAGCTTGAAAATGATGATGATATTATTTATTTTGTATTATTCGTTTATTGTTAAATTCAACATTTTTGCTTTCTCCATGTTGTTTGCCTTTGTTGACATATAATATACCAATTATGAAGACTTTTTTTATTGAATCAAGTAAGCCACAATTTGTGTGATGCTGAGAAAAAAATTGTCAAAACCCGTTTTGACTATCTTATTTTACAACAAAACATGTTCTCAATTTAAGACAAAAGGTATATTTGAAGTTTGCTTTTAAATTTTGTACAAATATTAGCGAGTTAATTCGAGTGAAAAAGTGACTCACTCAAAAACCCAGAAGACCTCTTCAACAGCAATTTATGGTATTATCATACATTGGTGAAATGGAAACGAAACTTTAGCCCTTTACACAACATAATAATAATATACATATATATCTATGTACATGTATTAGTATAGTCCACATGCTACTATTCTGCTTGAGTAAACGGAAGAACATCATTTCCGTATATATCACTTATCAGCATAGAATCTAGTCAAGTAAGTTGTAAGTCAGGCAGGGCAGGATGTGTCCTCGGAGCAATGTCTTTAGAAGATCCGGTGGAAGGACAACATATATCAAATTAATACAGCCTAAAAATGTCGATACTGACGGATAAAATAGTGCACACTGCTCATCATACCAAATTGTCTGTCTATTTTATATAATTCGACAAGAGCACGTATTTTGAGTCAAGAGTAGGTATAGTAAGTAGATACATTAAAAATAGTCCGAGAGAGACAGCAAGACAGACAGAGAAAGCACATTTTCTGCCTAGTTTAGTTTCCAAAAATGTAGTTCAGGTTTGTCATATATGCATATATACACTTAATACGTGTGTATAGCAATAGTAGTAGTAGCTTAGTAGAATTTTTTTTCCTCTTTAGGATGTGATGATCCTTCAAGCAAATATCCTCACTTTTTTCCTAAAAACGAACAAGTCAAATGTAAAGAGAAAAGGAACACGAATTGTTTGACTTGTGTAAATAGAATGTGTGTGTCAACTTGAGGAAATGGGAGAAACCCAGTCCAAAAAAGGAAGAAAAAAAATCCGTCCCGCTGGCTCAGTGACTGCGAAGTGGAAACATTGATTGGTTTACTTGGCTGCCTTTCTACGTTATGTACTGCTAATACTCCGTGTAGTAAAGCAAGCATACGCTAAGTAGGTAGTAGTACGAAATATATAGGTGTATAGTTTTATAAGAGATGCGTCCACCCCCGACTATTCAAGTCTGAAAAGCTCTACTTGCTCCCTCTCTAATAAGTGCATATACGTATTTGTGTTGACTTTTTGCGTCCTGTACCTTAAAATGGTAACTTTCCTTCTTACAACAAAATTTTCTCGCAGGGCAAAATATACAGCTATTCTGCTGAATTTAAGGATACATGCATAGGTAGGTAAAAGTACATATACCCAATACCCATTCTTGAGTGCATGTTAAAAACTTAAGTGTCTATATTTTCTCCCTTTCTCTCTCTTTGTTTTCCTATAGACCTTCCTATCTTGAAGACAAGCTGGCAATATACAAAATAGAAGAAGCTATTAGAGCAACGAACTCAATGAATTTTTTGGGGATTTGACAGGTCAAAAATATTTACACAAAAAGGGATAAAGTTATTAACACCACTACAATACACTGTATTGAATACAGAATACCTTGTCATTAGCTATAAAAAAGTACAAAAAAAAAGAAATAAAATACAATGAGTAAATTCTCAGGTTTTTTGGGGTATAACTTGATGAATGTATACGAAATATTCAGATATTATCATTTGATTTGATCTCGCGTTATTATGCAAGTATGCAGCAGTATGCATACAATTTCTTTTGCTGAGTATAAAAAAGTTTAATACAATATCTTTCTTGCCTCCAGCAATAATGCAAAAGCAAGTATGCTTGGAAGCAAAAAAAGAGAGTAAAGGAAAGTCATTTGTGGTTTTTAGCTTTGATTTGACTCTTGTTAGCTAGGTATACTATGAAACAGCTAAATCCCTTTTATGGATGTATAAAATTTTTGTAACCGAGTCTGGTTTTTCAAATCAGCAAAAAATCTCCTCTGTTCCAGACTTGAGTGGAGTCTAAAAATCGGTAAATTGTGTGTGTGTGTGTGTGTGTGTGCAATTGTGAATAGATAGAAAATCTTCTACTGTTGAAGTTGGGGTACTATTTTTTTTGAGTCGCTGGATATAAAATAGTAGCATGAGAAAAAATCCCAGATTTTGTGATATGCTTAGCATGCAATTTTAAGTAGAAAATCTTCTACTGTTGAAGTTGGGGTACTATTTTTTTTGAGTCGCTGGATATAAAATAGTAGCATGAGAAAAAATCCCAGATTTTGTGATATGCTTAGCATGCAATTTTTTTGGCATATTGACATAAAGTATCATTTTGGTTCGTTGCTTCTGGTGCTCTTTTACTTATACTTAAAAGGATAAGATTCTTTATAATGTGGTTGGTATTCAAATGGAGATACTACGTTGTCGTACCCGAATAGATTTTATAAATCTTTTTATTTTAGGTTTTCAATATTTCTTATGAAACTTATCTGTCCTCTTTTGTTTCTATATATTATTTTCATCTTATGTAAAAAAAAATCCACTTTTTTAAGTTTGTGTGATTTAGTTTCCGGAGACGTATGTACTTTGTATGTACTTTTGCTGCAGCATAACAAATTTCCTTTGTTGTGCCTCACGAATTTGAAAATAGGAAAATCAGGAATTTACGAACGGAAGAAATTCATGCTGGTATTATCGTCGCAGTCATCATCATCATCATCATAATTGTCTTGGTCCTTTGAAAATCTGCAATACTTTTCGAATACAAATAGAATTTCTTTGCATTAATGCATAATAATATGAGTAGTATATCGGATACACAGAGAGACACATAAGGATATTTTTTAAACTGCTTTATTGCTCTTGTTTAGTTTATAAAACATGGGAACATCGACCTGGAAAAAAGAGGAAACTTTTATTTGCAAGAAAACGCATTGTAAACAAAGTAAGCAGCAGGAGATGGCGACTTGAATGAAACTTGAAGGGATAAATGAATGCATAATAACGATAAGCAGAGAATATATATATATATTTTTTTAGATAGATGGAAAGAGATTGAGAAACATTAGATATTTTTTATGTACATATCCACAAAACTGCTTAGCAAGTCTTAGACTTTAACAAGTACCTATAATATCCATCCAGATTTTCTTATTTGTGTACAATCTTTTTTTTCAAACATGGGAATACATGAACCGATTTATTACTCTGTCTTGACATTTCCTAATGGCTTTTATGGATGTAACAGCCTCATAAACTGTCAGCTGTCAGCTAGCTCAACTTGAGACAACATTTCATACATATATATATGTAGGTATACATTTATATATTTATTTGATGAAGCACAGTGTGAAGAAAAAGGGAAAACTTTTTTTCTTCTTTATATCAAATCATATCAGAGTAGTACATAGATGTTGATGCCCTTCTCTTTCTGATATGATGGTGATGCAGTCTTGTTCCAAGAGAGAAAAAGGATCTACTTCCGTATTGCGCTATACTTTTACTTATTTTCGCTACGCATTTTTTTCCTTTGTTTTATGTCATTTTATTGTAGACTAAATGAATATTGTTGTATTGCAAATATAAGGGCGTATATGAATGATTAAAAGAGGCACGAGTGACGATTCTGAAAAATTGAATTTATGCTTTTATATAGATAATGCAAGTGTACAAATCTCTGTTTGTGTTGCTGTGTAAGTATAAGCATTATTTATTCACCTAGGATAAGTACATGTGTGATTTGGATAAATTTTTATTTTATAAGGGTTAAAGTTATTCCAAATCACTTGGAAAATTAATAATTATTAGAAATGCACCCATTTATTGATCGACCATTTAAAATATTTATTTCCATATTTAATTCACTCAGAATTTTAGGCTCATTTAGAAATCTGCTAGCGTTCCTTTTTTGGTTTTCTAGTGTATTTTGACTATTTTCACATCTGAAAAAACTCATAAACTGTTGAGCTTTCTCAACCAATATGATATCAAAAGCATTTCAACCCTCTCCCCCTCCCANACTGTTGAGCTTTCTCAACCAATATGATATCAAAAGCATTTCAACCCTCTCCCCCTCCCACACTTTTCCACCCCTTTCTTGTCTTAATGGCAATGTAGTTGTTAATGTAATTACGTCATGATATCGTGTATAAAAGTCACTTGAGCCAATAAATTATTGTCGACTCATACTCTACGCCACACTGCTGACACAACAAAGCATACCTACATACCTACACACACACATACACGCACCCCCACCATAATCCTGATTGTGAGTGAATTTACTTTCCAAATATTTCCTCCGAAAGTGAGTTCTATGGACTCTTTAAATGTATATAATTTGGTCTTTTGTTTGTACGCATGGTTGGCAGCATTGGCTTGTGTATAGAAATGCCCAACGGATATCATTGTCAGGCAATATATTATCTGGGTGTCATTTTACTTCCTATACCATACTTTCTCCCGTTTTCCCGCACTCTCCTACTCTATCCCCTCCAAATAGTAACTTGTCGGCAAAAAACATTATTGTTGTGATATACTTTTATTTCCTCCCTTTAAAAAATATTTTATTATTAAACTCTAGTGTAAAACTACTACTTCCATGTACCACCACTGTAGTACATTGTTATACCTAACGCTTTTCTCTCTTTTTTTCTCTGAAAGAAAGATTGAATGAAGTTGTAAAGTTATTATTATCAGCGTCAGCTTTCACGAAAGCGACAGATATATCAAGCCAGCAGAGTGTAGTAAAAAAAGACAGAAAGAAAAGTGAATAGGAAGCAACACAAAATCTAGAGAAGCTTATTTCAACTCACACAATAATAAAGCGACTTTCTTTTTTCTGTACAATTTACTACGACCACTAGACACCCTAATAAAATATTTCCTTTCTTTTCATTCTTTTCTATTGAGTCAGGTTTTAAAGGCAAACACATAAATAATATTACTCAACAAAGTGATAACTTTTACTTTTCCTACCCGCACACATACTTGGTTTTGTCATTGTACAAGACATTGAAATTTGGACCCGACGACCACCCACTTTTATAATTTTACTTGCGTGTACTATTTCACGCATCTACAGCCATATCATCATCATCATTTTACAATACACTTGCTCCCACGCGCACACACCCACACACGCCACTCGTTTATATCCAATTACACAATGAAATAATACTTTAAGAATTTGGTATGCACGTGAAAGGAAATAGTTGGGCTTCATCATTTTATATCTCAACTTGCTAGATAATAGTACAATTTTAAACGCTGCGCTGCCTCTCTTTCTGCAGTTCATAGTAATTTAAACTAATAGTGTAATCGTAATCCTCCTCAGCAGTTTTGCCGTGTATGGGTACTATACATGTGGGATCTGTGGTGTATGTACATGTACATACATCCCCCAAAACTTCAAAAGAAATCTGAGATCATCATGTCAGAGAAATTTATACCATGGATAGCGACGCACTCTCAAAATTAAGTTTGAGTTCAGGTTGCTCTCCTCAAAGTTGCAACGTCAACTGCAAAGTAAGCAGAGGATGAGTTTGGGACTGGAAGCAGTAGTATAGTGTTTTGTTGGTAGAATGCATCTATCTATTTTATGGAATGTGCGTGTGTGTGCATTGCAGTGTGATGCTATACATTTCAAGAATGAAAATGTGGAAATGAAGAGAGCCTCATACACTGCTGGGGTACTAATAGTGAAAATTGCTTTCTGTATCATTACCGCTATTAAGAATATTACTTTTTTATGCTGCTTCTGCCGTTTATATACAAGCTTGTATGTCAACGAAAGAAAGAAAAATAAAGTTTCAACAATGGGACATTGCATTTGTAGAACCAAGAAAGAATGTATGCACCATCATCATTACACCAACACCATTCCCCAAAACCAACACCGACATTGTCATTGCCATCATCATCATCATAAACCATAACGCGCGTTTCATGTCTCTTGCTCTTTCCTTTTCTTCTACGAATTCCTTCCTTTCTCTTTTTAAGTTCAAGTTCTCAAAATTCCTGCTGTACTAAAAGCCAAAGCCATATTATAATAATACTTTTGCTTGTACGCTTACGCATTATAATACACATTTCATCCCCTCTCCTTCCACTTTACGTTGCTCCCTCTTTCCAGCAGAACTTTCCAGGAATTTTTCTCTCTTTTTATCCTTCCGGTAGCCGCGGTAATACACCGCAGTTCAACACTGGTGTTGTGTACAATGTTGAATGCAGGAAGCTTGATGGCTAATACCGGATATTCAAAATCTTTTACATCTGTTCAAGGTAGCGTAATATTAATAATAATAATAACGTCACATGATACTCAAAGGCAGACTGTTGTGCGTGCGTGTTTTTCAACAAGGGGAAAAATGAGTTTTGGGTCTCTCTAGTGAATGGGGTGAATAGCTACCTGGATCGACTTGCATATTTTAAAGTCAATATAATGGCATTATTTGTACATAATAATAGCAGCAGTGAAGGTGGAAAAGTTTCATGTTCATCATAAATTCATAAAAGGTATTTTGAGACGGGAAAAAGATTGGATTGACTTTTGGGGATGTAAAGTTGTTTCTTGAATGAGCGTATATGCACTCCTTTGAGTTGAAAAAGATTGACTCAGGTAACACGCGTGCACATTGCACATTCTTGAGTATAACTCCGCGTGGATGCAATTAAGTACATGCTGTGTGCAAGCAATTCCCTTTCTTTTTTTGTGACTGTTGAAAGTTTAGAAAGAGTTTGTATGGAAAAAAGTCTAATTTGTTTATGTACATGCAGTCATGTGTACGTTCCTGTATGCGCGCATAATGCTGAACAAAATAACCCTTTTCTGCAACAAGCCATTCGTTCTCAATGACATCATGCACATGATATGATCATCATAGTTAAAATGTCAGCTTTCGGACTAGACCATGTATATTTTAGATGCACACACACTAGTGTGCTCCCGTATAATTGCTACAAAGGCTGTTTAGGTATTATATGTATGCACCTACCTACATGTAATATGATTAGTGTATCATGTTCCCTTTGGCTGTCGTGTGTCTGCTGCGGTGCAAGTTCCTTTTACAAGTCAGTTGCTTTTACCTTGACTTTGAACTCAATTCTCGCCGAGTTTCTTTAAAGTCTGTCCAAATTATAACGGATTATGTACAGACGTCTATACACCAGACGCAGACATGCATTATATATGCCTATGTGTCTGATATATTTTACATTGTCTACTTTACACGCAACTTTTTCCTTATTTCAACGCTTTGAATGAACTATAATTCTACAACAGACTTGTTCGCATTACTACGCCAATGAATTTCGAGGAAAGATGTCTAACCAAAGACCAAGTAAAAGTTGATGCGAGGAAGATTTATATTCTACGAACTGGACGAATGAAAGGCGCACACGAAGAAATTATATGAGCTGAATTTATAACGACACGCTGTATACGTACGCATATAATAACTGCATGCAAAGTTTGCATTGCAAACCGTACCGTGACGTTTGACCGTGTGGTTTTGAGCTACGCCTGGATGCTCCCTATAAAACTGCATGTTGCCCAGCACACATGCAACCACAAACAATAGCTAAAGTTGAACTTAATTTGTCGTTCAAGTTCATTAAGCCGACCTGAGCTGGAGTCAGTTTTACTTTATGTAATTAATAACATGTTTCTTCAAGTCCACAAAATGGGTAAATGCATTTATATTTTTTTATGTGTATATAATTTTACTACAACGACCTATACAAAAAATTGTCGAATACACATTCTGGAATAAGTGCATAGATGGTTCCTACGAAGTATCGTTCAAAATTATAATCCAGTTTTAAAAACCATAAATCATCTCTCGTTATTTTTCTATTGCATTGTTTCCCATTGACGGCTGATAAAAACAATAAAACGGCTGTTTGAAGACTTACTTGGAATTAAATTAACGTTATGTAAATCCAGGGTGGTTTTTATATTTTGAATGGTTTCCTTTGCCAATAGAACGGAAGGAAATGCACATGAAAATAAAATTTTACGAGGGACTTGATAGAAATAAAGTTTTAAAAGAGAGGGCGTATGCTAATGGAGCGTTATCAGCGCGATTAAAAAAGGATTCTTATGAAATGAAAGATATAAAATAAGCTTGTGTTCTTAAAAGTTGATGTATTTTGTGTAATATTTTATTATTTATGCTGATCCAAGAAATATTATTTTTCCTTTCAAGTAAAGTTTTAACATGGGAATTGGTTTATAGTAGGTAGGTACATATAAACTCTAACAATGTTTCTTTGATCTTTATCAACAACTTGAAAGAGAATATAGAATACAAAAAAATTAACGTGTGTGTGTGGGTGGGTATATGTGGGTTGGGTCTCTCTGGCTGGACTGAGTGAAAAATTATACCATCATAAAATGTTGTGTTGAAAATGTACATGATACTTTTTCTCTCTCTGCTTAGTCAACTCAACACACTACCAAAGTTGTTTTTTTATTATGAATAAATGTATAAAGTAAAGTGAAAAGTTGACTAGTTTGTGTTGTGTGTTACTAGTGAAAACTCATAAACTTTTGATTTGTGACATGAGACATAATAGCAAGGGAAGAAAGGGGAAACTGAAAACTCATTAATTTATTAGCTTATTATATACTTATTCAGGGTACATTATAACAATGGATGTTATTTATTGAAACTGGGCTTTAAAAGAAAACATTTATTTCACTTGTTGTGTTGCGTTTGGTGTGGTGTAAAACCAGCTTTATCCAGAGTTTCCTTTCTCTTTCACTTTGGAAATACACTCTATATACCTATGCAGCAAAACAGTACTTGATAGTTCACACACATAAAATACACTTTTTACTTTTACGCAGCAGCAGCAGTGAAACTAAACTCAATTGAAAAGTACGGTTCTTCTGCTGTAGATATTAAATTCGTATGCTCATTTCACATTTTATTTGTTTTTGAAAGAGAAAAGCGTAAAAGTTTTGAAAGAGGTTTACACGAGGAAAACATATCAATCTATAGGACCATTAATTAAATTATATGTACCCCTTTTTTGGCCTCGACTTCACCTCTATCACCTTTGCACTTGTGCAAAAGAGAGAATAAAATACACAATACCTGTGTGTCGTGTGTTTATTCCAACATTGTTATTAGATATATCAACTTTACTATACTGCAGCTTTAAACAATATCCATTGTCGTAAGTAAAGCTGGACTACGTATATATACTTATCAATCAAATTAAAACAAAATTTATTTTCTCAATAAACC
>JAITYZ010003302.1:0-17544 GCA_027744595.1 Paronellides praefectus | reverse complement strand
ATTTGCTAAAGTGTTTAGATGAATAGAGACACTTTGATTAAATGTAACTTATCATTATTATGTATCCTATCGTAAACAACAAAAGCTGATGATGATACGCCGATAGGAAGCGTATATACGGGAGTTAACAAAGAAAATGTTTTTTTAATGTTTAGAGACAACACAGAAGAAAAAAACTAGTGCATTTTTAAATGTATGCCAGTTTTTATTATGCTGATACGATCTCCTTCAAGAAATAGTATGGTTGCTACAAAGAGAGAGAGAATTAAAAAAAAAACTTTTTTTGTCGTCTGAAGTCTGAACGAATTACGTGAGGACGAATAAAAAGGCTTTTGCTGTTGTATAAACAAAACTACTTGTAGCATTAAAATCGATTCGATAATCTGATACACATATAGTAATGCAGTCCAACCATAAGAATACAATACACAGTGTTTGTACATGTATTTTTACGTGCGTGTCCGGTTAGCTTTATCGTTACGTTTCAAAGCGCTTCAGTTTTTCTCTAAAATCTTTTAAAAAAGTACAAGTCATTTTCCTAGAAATGTGTGTTTAGATTTTTATGGTGGAACGGCCGGCAAGTGTCTGTAAGGATGATACACAAATATACAGTGCCTACATACATTATTGCATTGCTATTGCTAGTGAAACATTCATGGTGGTAATTCATGTAAATATTGACATTCACAGGAAATTCGAAATACACATGCAAAAAAAAATTGGAAATACCTACCTGTACCCTTTATCTATTACTATTTTACTAATTGGATATATGTGGTGCACATTTTAATTGCAAACTGCATTATTACACTCATTCCAGCTCATCAGAGCAATTATTTTTAATTGCGATATTGCACATGACCTTCAATTATTTCTCACTTTTAAAATAAGGTTTTAAAATATAATTTTTTTCCTAGAGTCCAGGTAAACTGTAAATTTTTTGATATATTTTTTACATACTGGACTTTTGCGATGCAAACAACAAAAGTTTAGCATATTTTTTTACTAAAGTTAATATAATTTGAGATTTGGGATACGCGCTATAATACTAATTGAACAACTCCTTTTGCTGGTGAGCAAGTGAGTAGGAGGAATTTTACCTTAACTTGAATCGTTATATAATGTTTTTTATGTGTGGAAATTTAATGGCACACATGTGCAGTTGATGTTTAAAAAAATGCAACATGCAACTCACAATCGCAAAGATATGTGCAATATAACATTAGTGTAGTAGTAGTAGTACTTAGTATTATGCAGTGTTAAAATGGCAAAGATGTTATTACCATAAATAAGTATTTAATACTATATGAAGATCTCTATTTTATTTCAAATAATAAACAAGGGCATAAAATACATGTTTCATCTTTGACGGCATTCGACAAGCAGCTATAAAAGTTTTTTTTTCGCAAACTTGATATATTCCTTTTGAATTTGATAATTGAACGTGCATGTATTATGTATATTATATGTACAAGCTGCAAAATATATAAGAAGAAAAAGCACAACACAAAATATATTTCTGACGATCATGCTGATAATAATAGTGAGTATGTATATAGCATGTATGCTAAGAATGCTAATTGCAGACTTCCCTTGGCTTTTATTATCTTGCTTTATGAACTATTGCACCTTTAGTTTTACCTTGCTTAGTACTTTTGCATCTTATATTGCAATGCAACGCCTGGGTTTTTTTCTTCTTCACAGAGTGTTATGTTTTACGCTACGAAACGAATATATTGTGAGTTCCTCTAGAGCCTGTTTCCGACGAGAGAAATAAGAACAAAACTGACTGAGTGGAAGTTTTAGAATCCAATCCGTTGACTTTGATCCTTTAATAGCACTCTTATTAGGGCTTTGCAATGATGAGTGATGATGTTGATGATCGCATCACCATCATCATCACCAGTTTACTCACTACTATACTGCTCACTCATCCTCAGTGTTCTTTGGTGATCATAATATAATATTAGGATAGAGGTGGAAAGATGCATACTCTCGTTGTACGTGGCTTTTTTTTGTTCAAATGGTTTTCCACATAAAAATTGATGCGGTGATGGGTAATATGATGATGGTGGTGGTGGTGATGATGCGAAGTTTAATAAACTGTAATTATCTCCATTTCACGAGTAAACATTAAAGGTTGTAAGTAAAATATTATAAGTTATTACAAGATGACGGGAATGATAATAACTAATGTGTGTGTAAGTAACCCGAGATGTAAAAACAATAGGGTTTCATCGGTCTTATTATTATTATTATTACTTACGTGCTCGTACTTAATTGCTGACTCAGTTCTAGCCTTTCTCAAGGAGTAATAATAATGATAGTAGTCACACTAGTTTTTGTATGAATCGATTCCAAATTGGTGTAAAAATTAATTGTAATTTCTGGTCAGGGGATATAAAAAAGTTTTAATGTGAATTTAGTTTTGTTACTTGTGAGGGATAATCTAGATCATATAATATATATATATTTTTAAAAGACATTGCGCTACTAACATAATACATAAAGATCTATGTATATGATACATACATATGAATGGTCACAGCAGGAGAACAAAAGAATTCCAAAACCTTTAAAAAAAAGTTAAGTTTGAAGGAGAAAAAAAATGAAGAAGGAAAAGATTGCGCGGAACAAAAATAATGATGATGATGGTTACTTACCTATATGGAAAGAAATGGGGTTATTTGATACAGCTTAAGTTTAGCTGCTAGGTACTATCGTTCTTCTGCTCTGCTTTAGCTGCTAGCTTTAAGATTTTATAGCTAACCGGATGGACTTTTATAGAATCATATTTTTTATTTAATAAACAGTCCAAAAGTCGTGATAGTATGCACCACGACTTGAGAGCAAGCATTGAAGCATCATATCATGTGTGCATGCACTGTATGTTTTTCAATGACGAACGTTTCCGACCTGTCAAAGAATTCAAGCACATTCCAACTTGTTATGATGAACATCACATCACGAAATGAATATGAATTTATAGATATATAAATATATATATATGCATATACATCCCTATATATATACCCATCTCACTTTATTACTACGCTTTAAGTATCTAGGTGGTATGTATATATTAAAAACAGATACAAAAATGCAACAAGAAAACAACGTGAATTTTATATATTTTTTAACGTATTTTTATGAGTTTACCTTGTCCATAGGACGAGTACGGGTTCATTACTTTTTTTTCTGCATCTGTTATAAAAATATATATATAATATGGCTAGTTCTCAACGGAAAATGATTTACGAGAGTAGAAATAGGCGATTTCTGCAATAATGATAGTAAATAATAATAAGCAACTATACAGAAAATGAATTGGAAACTGTACGAATCATTCGGTAGTATTTGTAGAGGAGAGAGAGACAAGGAATTGTTTGAAATATTTCAAACGGATGATACTTGTTTACTGACAACAGCAGCAACAAACTGAAAGAGAGTGAGCACTCATTTGTAAGTACGCGTGATATGTTTACACACATCAAATAATAAACACGATCAACTCGATTCAAATAAACCCACAAATAATAATAATAATAATAACAGTCTCAATTTTTTCCTTCATTTTTTTGCCATTATTAGCATTAAAAAATAGAAATAAAGTTGAGGAAAAGCTCATACGTGTGTAGGTAGAAACAGAGGGAAATGAATAACACGTATAACTTGTATAATAACAATAATAATAACAATATAATTATGGGTGTAGGATTGACATCGTGAATCTTCCGAACTTGTCTATTTGCACTATTAAAATGTAAACAATCGCAAATAATATTAATAATTGTAAATTGTAATAATAATCTTCGTTTTTTGTATTAATATATTTTTACGCACGCAGCAAGCATTCATGTTATTAGCAATACACATTTTTTTCTTCAAAGCTACGACTCAAAAAACTGAACCTTTTCTGTTTGTAATAATTATCCCTGCTAATTGCATGGGATTTACGAGAAAAGCGTTCAGAGAACAGGATATTTATGGTTTCTTACCCATCGTCTTTTTACTCTTCCCTGAATTTTTTTAAAAACCTGGTATGTATTGACTTTTATAAACCAGCATAATATTAATTTCCGCTTCAACCATCTTTATTTGCTGTCGTTTAGAATAGCTCATAATGTTATCTCCCTATCAATCTTTTGTAGTAAATATAATAGTTGAACAACTGATTATATCCAAGTGCAAATGAAAAAGTGTATTCATAAAAAAAGAGCCAGAAAGATAAATGGAAAGGGTAAAAGAAGAACAAATAGTAAATTTTGAACTGTGGATGAGATGGTGGTTGAGANCACACATATAAATAGGTACACATCTACCCAGGTATTTACTTATATGATGATGCAATTATGACTGCACAGTCACCTCATAACTTGTACAGCTGTTTCCTTTTACAAAAAGACGAGCTAGACAGATGAAGAAAAAAAAATAAGAAAAAACCACTTTTATTCAATAGTACATATTTTTATACATTTTTTTTATATTTTTCAAGATTGGTGCTTACAATAAATCAACTGTCCTAAAAGCATTAAAAGTGTGCACGTATGTAGCATAATCCATTGTTTCTGAAAGACATTGATGATCCCAAAACTAAAAGAGCAGTACTCAAGTTGAGGTGAAAATGACAAAGTATCCAAAAAGTCGGTACCAGCAATCTTCCCTTTTCTCCCTCCATTTATCTATTGTCCTTTTCACTTCTCCACTGGCCTGTCAAACGGAACAGTGCCAAGGGGAGCTCATATAGATAGATATACTTTTACTAGACTGCTAGGACTACATTTTTCGAGCAGGTGGCCGGTTGCTCTAAACGATATGTGTGGTTATATACGCCGCTGGTGAAAGTCTTTTATGTGTACATAACATTATCAGGATATACCTATTCAGGATTAAGTAGTGAAAGGAGTTTTCGCCTCGTGAAAGCCGGATGATGTTGATGATGATACACTGAAAAGTGACGTGAAAAGAGAGTCGACGACGACGACGACGAAAACTTAATGTAGAGACAGAGAAAATGACCACTCGCGCAATGAGACATTAGCGAGTCATCGATCTTGGGAGATCAATCACCATGTACCCTATCGTCCTACAACATTTTTCCTGATAAATAGCATTTAAGAGCGCAAGTCTAAACAAGCCTCTCTTCTTTTTACTTACCTACTTACATTTTACATTCTTTAGGAGTGTCTCAAATGCCTTTTTCCTTTTGTGCTGCTCAAAAAAAAAGATTATTGAGTTTGCCACTTGCTTTTATCCTGCAGATTTTCTTCTTGTTTACAAAAGTCAAGAAAAAAAACAGTTGCCTACTTTCAATTCTCACATGGAATACACATTTGGGGAACTAAAATATGTTATGGTGTTGTTCATATTCACTTCATATTTATCTTCAGAGATGAAAATGGTCAGTAGCAGCACAGCCTTTTGCAGTTTAAAAAGTATGTTTACAGATCATGAGAGCCATGTGCATATAGTAAAAAAAAATTGTAAATACAAAATATCACAACATTATATTAAGCTTATGTACATTTCATTTGAATGTTATTGCAAGACGGAAGATATGAAAAGTCAGTTGTGTCATCAGTCTTTACTTTTTTTGATCATCACTTCTCTGTGAAGAGTAACCAACATAAAAACATCAGCGTTGCACTTTGAGTTTGAGTTGGCACGTCAGAGCTAGCCGTCTTCAGAGAATACATCAAGCACATGAGAGAATTGCGCTGCTGCTGCTGAAGAAATAAGAAATGTTTGGTCAAATATTTTACCACTTTCCCTTGAAAATGGATCTTTCATTCCCCCTTATATTCTCAGCCTGCTTTCTTTTCTGAGCTACTGCGAAAAAATATATATAATAATATAGACTTGTGTACATACAAGCGGTTGAGAGAGAGTTTAAGTGCGGTGTTCTAAAAAGATGCTATGATGATAAATACAAGCATGTGGAGTAAAGTAAAGTATGCATGTAAAAGCATACATCTTTTTTCTTGTACAAAATGTATACAGACATTATAACATTCTTGAGAGGACAACTGCAGCAACAACGGAGATGACATTCGCATCTCACACACTATCAATGGCTTGATTAATTGATCTCGTCCCAAATGTATCTCATGTATGTCCCCTCCTTTTTCACTCGCTGGTTTTTTTCCGCTTGCTCGTCAGCGTGGCATTCCATAAGTTAAATCTTTGGAATATACTTAGAAACCGCTTCCTATTTTCCCTCTACATCCAATATAATAGAAGCATTAAACCTCGTACACAATAAACCGTCACCTATCGAATTGAGAATTTAGCCAGAGAACGTTATTGGGTTTGTTAGTGTGTATACCGCGTGCTTTTGCTTACTGTTGAAACCATGATAATAATATGAGCTTCAACGAATCTTGTAGATGAAGGAACTGCAGATGATTGGAGATACTACCACTGGTTTCCAATACAGTCAATACAGAAAGGCATTAAATCATTCCTGCTCCTTTCCCTTGAGGACACATGTCATGCACAAATTAGCTTCGTCCTTTAATATTCTACCATAGTATGGCATCCAAACGCCAAAGTGGAGTTTTTCAAAGTAGAGCTAAGCGAAAAACTGTTTACTGAAGTGGCATGTATGTCAACCACTAAAAAATAATTTACAATTTTACGATTTACAATGATATATCGGGAGGATTTTTCCGTATTACATAGTACATATAATCATTATTATACACATGTAATAGG
Organism: Paronellides praefectus; assembly: GCA_027744595.1. Classification (NCBI taxonomy): domain Eukaryota; kingdom Metazoa; phylum Arthropoda; class Collembola; order Entomobryomorpha; family Paronellidae; genus Paronellides; species Paronellides praefectus. Next base: position 10,830 of record JAITYZ010003302.1, on the reverse strand, counting down.
AAAATGCGAAAATAACCTTGTCCCTGTAACGTCTACTGTTATTGTCTGACATTTGAAAAGTGACAATGAATGTAACGGGGATTATAAGACCGAATGTAGTACAATATGGCTTTTAGGACTGCTTTTAAGTTTGCTGATGATAGGGAATATAGACAAACTTCTAAACGGCATGTTCTACTTTGATTGTTTACGTATTCCGTTCAAGTTTCAGATTTCACACAGCCCCACTTGAGATAAAATGTAGTTTAAACTTTTCAAGTACAGTCATCCCCGTCATATCATCATGGAAAAAGTCCTGACCAAGCCCAAGCATCAATAAATGAGATCTCTGACACTACAAACAAACTGCAGTCAAAAATGTAGTTTGTATTGGGATACATGAGATTATTTATCTTACAATTTTTAGTTTGTAATTTTTTCATAGCTGGGTAAGTATTAATTTTTTGACATTTGTATTGAGTGTGTAAATAGAGTGAAAGATGATGACTTGAGAAACTCCACTTATATACCTACATTATGTTATATAATATTTGAAACATGAACCTTCTTTAGTCGTTAAACTTTAAATTTGCATGCATTACATTAAGAATTTAAGGAGGATGAGATGGCAAACTTGCCATCACACAACAGATATACTATATTGGAACAAACCTTATACTTATCTCAACGTTATCTTCCAAAAAAGAAGAAAAGAAAAAGGATGGTCCGTGTAAGAAAAAGAGAATGATGTTTTAATATGCAGCACCATTATACATGTGAGAGAGAGATGCATTTTCCTGGTTTGTAAGAACGCGTGTACATGTAAACGTTGCTGATCTGAGATCCGGATTTTCGGATAACTCATTTCGACAGTCTGGCGCCTTCGTTTTTATTCTTGGGTTCCTTTCCTTCATGCTTCTTGCATCAGCTCATCCGTCCTCTTTCTCCAGTAGCAAATCCTTTACAAGGCAAAAAGTAGATCTACGTACGACTACTAGAGTGGTTGCACTCTTATAAAGTTGCTACATGTAAAAAGAACTTTACTCATCATCATCTTCTCCTCCTGAGATTTTTTCTCATCCTCTCCACAAAAGATTCCCATTCCCAGGGTAAGACGTACAATAAGGCAAGAGAGAAACATCAGTTTCGGATGAACAAGATGTGAAAAAGGTTCCCTTGTTACGTGCTTCAAGTTTTTGAAGATGAAGACAGAGAGAGAGAGTGAGCGAGAGAGAAAAAAAAAGGCAAAGTCTTTTTTGGCTGGCTTGTTTCAAGCCTCGTTCGTGTCTTCTTTTTCCTTTTCTTTCCCTTCCGCTCGTCCGTCCGTTCCGGACTACCCTCCTATCTCGACGTGAATCTTCTCCTTTCCTCGCAGACCAAATCTAGCTTGACTCTGGTGAGGACATGGTTGCTAAAACTGCCGTGTGTATGTGTGTGTCTGTACTTTTCTTTTTTCTCTCTTACTGCCTCTTCATTCTGTCTTGCCGACGACTTGTCATTGTGTTACTCATTTTTGTCCAGCTCAGTTCACTTCATGAAACGTTACATTTCTGCTTTTGGCACCCCAAAAAGAATACACATACAAACTCACAGAGAGAGAACCCAAGACATGATGATACTCACAGATACACCATAATACACAAAGTAGTTTGCAGGTTCGTTTTGGAAGGAACGGGAAAAAGAGACACTTTCTTCTGTCGGAGAAAGGACTAACATCGCCAGCCAGATATGCAAGATTAATTACTCTCACTGAAAATGAAATTAGTCTGAGGTCCATTTCGAAAAAATACTGGCGACACATTTCATTGCATTAATAATAATGTTTTGCTTTTCCATACGTACAATATATACAGTAATCTTACACAAAAAAAAGATACACGCACACATGCACACACACACACATACATTGCATTGCTTAAAATTTGTTCGAGGGGTAAACTGCTATTTATACAACATATTATTATTGTACATCTAATTCATTGGCTATATGAGTCCTCCTACCCGCAGCATTCCAGCACACCAAAAAAAACCCAAATAAAACACACGCTTGCCATGTCGCTTGTAAAATGTATTATTTCCATTTTCCACATGTACTCCAAGTCTCTTACATGGATTGCTGTAAGGAGAAGAAGAAAAAAAAAATCCGAAAATCTACATTTTCTTCCAACATCCTTTTCATTCACATTCTGATGATATGGAAGAATTTATTGCAGAGCAATTTTTCATTTTTTGGCAAATTACAGCCTTTCATGAATAAACACAAGACAGAAGAATAAGAAAAGAGGGAAGAAAAGGGGAGAGAATATTAATTAATTATTCATACAGCTTTCAAAGAACACAGAGAAACACTTGTAGTGTAAAATGTAATTGCTCACTCTTCCAATCACAACATTGATACTCATAAAATATAGTTTGTTAAAGTTTCATTGTCTCCTTGTATCATCATAATGATTACATTTTTTTCATCCACTCTTGGGTAATAATGCGTACTGGGGAAATGTGGGAATGTGGAGGACTACTGTAGTATAGGCATGCCGAAAAAGAAGAGCTTGAATGAACATGAATTATTGTCAGCAGAACAGCACAAATAACATGCAAGAAAATCAAGCCATGTTTATAATGACGATGATGATGATGATAAATAAGATGTAGTAGATAAATACAATGAAAAAAGCACATTACTACTACTCCCATCTCATTTTTTCTTTATTCAAATAAGCAGCAGTAGTACATAAAATATTTCTTATGGCACATCCTGATCCAATAACCTTTTTTCTTTTTTTGCTTCTGTTTACATATTTTGAAACAACAATAAAAATAATAATATTATTATTGATGTTGACATGATATGCAATGTGTAATTCTCATTGAAATGCCTTTTTACGTTCGGCGTTACTGGTTGCATTAAAATGTTTCCAAAAATGTATGCAATAATCACACACATAAACAAACACAAAACATACTAACAACAAACAAACAAACAACAGCAACAATGACAATAAAAAGGAGTGGTGGTGGTGGTTTTGCTGCAAAAGATATTCCTTGGCCCAGAAACAGCATTAAATATTTTCAAACCATTAGGCTCGACTGCATGCGGTGGTGCTGGTGGCGGAGGATGGTGATGGCTGGCTAAAAATTATTTTTACTAGAGAACCAGCATATAAAATACATTTTGGAAAAGAAGAAGAAAATGATGATGATGAAGATGGCTGTTTTGTAATGTGTAAGTAGAGTGGTGGTACTTTTTACCATGATTGCTGGATAGTGGATTATGTGCTAGAAATGCTACTACAACAAACACATGGACGCACAGACATTAGTTATCCGAAAAAAGAAGAAGAATGAAGACGTCTTCTTCTTGCTGACTTACATACATCTCCTTCCACCAAACCAGTCTCCTCCTTTTGTGTCTCAGCAAAGTTGAATACGAGAAGAAAAATGATAAATGTGTTCAAGAAATTGTTAAGATATCCAGTACTTTTACTCCAGTTTGCTTACATCATGTTACGTACTTCAACAAAAATTAGGAGCTGCATGAATTTTGTTGTTTGCTCAACCAAATAACAACATTTCCACTACTCTACCATGCATGTTTCTTTGCGGGAGTGAGCAACTGTAATAATAATGGTTTCACTTTGACTTGTACTATAGAAATAGGAGAGAGAGAGGAAAAAAGTCAACAATGATGTATTTTTAGGAGTGAGTGCGAATAGCTACATTTTATATACAAAGCAGAAGTAGTAAAAAGTACAACGAATTCCATACAAATTCCTAATGATTATTTCCAACAATATATATACCAGCAGATATGTATAATACCTAGATGGTATATATACATGAATATATTATGTAATCTTCATCTTTTTATGGAGACCTATTATGAGTCGGTTTTACATATATTCATGGCCGATCAACACACAAGCAATTTTGATCATTTCTTCGATTTTAGATACATGATCATATTTTGAATATTACGTTGCATTATTATTATAACAGTGTGGCTCGTTTCTCAATCGGATGAGATCCGGTGTGATTCAACACACCAGCAATTTTGATCATTTCTTCGATTTTAGATACATGATCATATTTTGAATATTACGTTGCATTATTATTATAACAGTGTGGCTCGTTTCTCAATCGGATGAGATCCGGTGTGAAGATAAGAGTAATGCCATCTGGAGCGTAACGAGCATTAAATTGATATAAAAAATAGTGGAGGAACGGTTCTAAAAAAGCAAAGGTTGAATAGCCTTGGCTTGTCTTTGAGCAATCATTTGAATTTACAGAAGCATCATCATCATGCACAGTTTTTTTCCCTTGACAAGACAACTTGCGTTTGACATGCGATTTTGTCAAAAAAAAATTATTAATAATATGTGGTTAAATCGAAATTTCATAAAAATCATTTTTTTTCTTCTGATCCTGTATAAAAGTCTAATAAAGAAGCAGCGTCATCATCATCATCATCATCACGATAATATATATTATGGTCCCGAGTAATATATAAAAAGGCTTCCCTTTTTGTCGTAGTACATCATAAAACGATAGCCAAACAAGTATAAAATTACATGAAAACAAGCAAGTGAGCGAGATAGAGGACATAATGATTATTATGAGGTATTATCATTTTTCTACTAAATCTCCGTGTCCTAAGAATGATGGTGTGCGACCAAACCAAAAATGACATATTTCCGGTCATCACGTGCCCACATTTATCCGCGCTTCGGTGCTTTTTGCATCACCACTACTGTCGTCTTCTTTGTGTACTCAAAACATTTTGATAATGATATATATTTGTTTGATTATCTCGTTTCTCGTATACAAAACATAATCAAAATAAAACCGCCTCATATATCTTAACATGCTTTCTTGCACTTGTATTCTGTGTTGTTGTTGTTGTGTGGTGCCTTATTGTATGCTCTGTGTCTCTGCTACATGTTCTCCTCATGTCTCTTTATAGTGTGCTCTCGAAAAAAAAGTAATGAAGGAAAACATGAGGATGATAACAATGATTATTATCTTGATTATCATTACAGAGAGCACACAAATTTGTTCAAAACTAAGTATATTCACGAAATTCTTTCTCAAATCATTGAGGATGATGACAAAGGAGTCTCTTTGTTGGAGACTTTATGGCGTTTCTTTAATGTTCTGCCGGTAATTTTATTTATCGCTCTTATAACTTGTCTTTGCTCTTATTATTTTTTGTTATTGTTTTTTTCTCTCTCCTTCAACTTGGCTATATACACATTAGGTATATATGCTGTGGGCAGACTTGACTGACTGACTGAAAATCAGGTAAAGCAAAAGCCAACAACAAGAAAATAATACTTTGAGCAATGATTTATTTTTAATACAAGAAGCCCAACTTCCCTGTAGAGCATTGCATTGATATAAGTTTCCTAAAGGATAAGTACGCCTGCAAGCTACAACTTTTTGTACAAAAATATATATAACAAGTGATCCCATATACCAAAGTATATATACTTTTTTTTAGGTATTTATACATATGTATCTACATAATATATTATATTATAACTAGAGCAAAGTTAGTGGTTCCGTGGTATTATTATAAGCCAAAATGAATCCCTAAAAAATATATAAAGATGTACACACATATTGGCCACACGAAACTTTTGATATATATTTGTGTGATGAGCCGCAACACATTTTTTTTCTACAATACAAAACTTATTGCTCTTTTCACCATGCTCTCAATCCATCCCATCATTGGTTGCCTACTGCTCTCGTAAAAGTTACTCACTTTTTCACTCTTTGAGAGAGCGTTACTGACAATCTCTCTCCTCTTCTCATTGGGGGTAGTAGCGAATAAGAAAAATATATAATATAATGTATGAGCAGAAAGAGAGAGAGAGAGGAAGAAGATCTAGTGGCAAGACGTAAATTGAGAACGGCATGCTAGCGGCGTGATGGGATTTATTTAGCTTTTTTCCCTCTCTCTCAATCTCATCTTATAAATATTCCTCATCATCATCATCACATTTCAGCTCTTCTTGTGCCTCATTTCAAAAGGATATCGACGAGCAAGACAAAACTCACATGCAGAGCTTTTGTTTTCCTTTGTAGAATAATAATAATGATGATACTCGTCTTGTCGATGATGTCCTCGCATCTTCCACTCCACATCACATACATTTTTTTGAAGTTTACCTTTTGTCGTTGTTGTTATTTTTTAAAAGTGGTAAAAACAAAAAAGTAGACTTTGTATTTCATGAATTCTTAATTGATGACAATAAGAGACTAAAAATTATGTACATTTACATGAAACAGTCCTTCTGTCAAACTTTTGTCTTGCATGTGGATCATGTGGACAAGCATGTTCATGTCAAAAAAAGCTTCTTATTTTGCGTCATGTATAAAAAAAATTGTTGATGATATACAAAACATAAGTAATAAAAAAAATCACAAAATAAAATCCTCATGTGGACGCGATGGCGCGTCTTAAAATGTGTTGATGTGCGGAGACGCGTAATTTTACAGGTTCTCTTTCTCAAGATTTAAAAATGATTACGTTGATGTGTGATCTTTCAAAAAATATATATAATATTTGTATGTGCATAAAGAAGGGGATTCCTAAAACACAGATTGCTTGTCTCTCTCTAAAAAGTGTAAATACGTGTACGACACAACAACAGACTCAGATGCACATGCAGTAGCAGCGGTATTTCTCACTCTCACGTCATTCCATGTCTACGGCATATTATAGTGTTGAACCCATTTCAGGGGCTACTTTTTTCTCCACAAAAAACGAGGTCTTTAAAAATTGCATTAATATAATCAACTGTACAACAACAAAATGCAGAAGGACAGCTACTTTTGAAATAGTAATTCTTCTAGTTCTATCCTCTCTGCGAGATAATGCTCTATATTTCTTGAGTTGACTACATCATCGCAGAGCTGATGAGTTGGCAAAAATTCTTTTTCCTCACGCTAACTTTTTCTTGTCATGTTTCCATATTTTTTAAACTAAAAAATTGGAAAATTTTCTCAGCAATTTAATTCTCATAACTTTTCTTCGTGAAATTTTATTCCCTTTTTTGTAAAAAAAGCAAAAAATAAAATATACTCATACAACAGCAATTGGACGATGTCGTTCAAAAAACATGATGTTGATGATGATGTGTGGAGAAGAAGCGTTCCGCAATTGTCAGCCAGTTGAGTTCATTAAACGCACTTCACTCGGTTAGTTCGCGTATTTTGCTGATATATGTGGTGATAAGTGTACCATCTATTCGTCATAGACGTACAAAGTATGAGTGGATTTCTAGCATTTTGTACAGCTCCTATCTTACAACCATCTGTGCATATTGAGCCATTACTCACTCTCTTACTGTCAGCCTCCTTGTCCCGGGTTTGATACAGTGTGTCTTTTTTTTTCTACTACGGTACATCAGGCAAGTTTTGTCTCCGTATTGCTTGATGATGATCATCATGATCATCATCATGATGGCATATAAAGTTAATAAAACGACGATGTTGCTTTGAAACTTAGACCGTGGGAAAGCTGTTGATCGCTTATATTATTAATCATATTTTTACACCAAGAAGATGGAAAGCGTAGTGAGCACAAGTGCCATTTCCAACCAGCAGCAGCATGGTTATCAACAGAAACACAAGTGGTGTGGCGGGGCTGTTAATAGAAAGAAACCAAGACTGTGCAAATTGAATTTATATCCTCTTTTTTTCTAATAATTTATTAACAACATTACTACACTAAATTATAATTTGATGGTGGTGATGATGATGATGATCAAATCAAATTTGAAAAAAAATCAGACCACATTTTTATTTCTGGTCTTGCCGTTTGATATTAAATTTTTTTTAAACATACACCATAACTTTATGAATTAACTGACATGATAATATTAATAAAAAAAATGCAAAAATTGAAGAGACGAAACAGTTACAGTTGCAGTGGTAGTATTTTTTTGCTTTTGAGAACAAGTCAATTTGGTGGCGAGGAGGAGATTTAGAACTGATGATGTATTAAGTTGCACATAGGAAATAAAAGCCAGTGCGCTTTGCTGGGATTTAGAGAAGGGATTAATGGGGCTGCTGATAGATTTATACTTCAATAACCATTACACATGTCAACAGTCGATATAGAAAGTGCAAGTGGAGATTTGTTTGCTGTCCGTACGCTCTCGACATAATGTGCTTTTCTAAGCGCTCATAAAAAAAATACATTGCACCTCGCATCTCTATTTACATACATGCCAGTTTCCCTATAAAAAAATAGATGAAGTTTTAAATTTCATGAAAATTTAAACTTTGCATACATCTTTTGTTATATTGCCGATCATGGTGGTGATGATGATGAGTAATAAAATTAAAGTTCAGCCGTATAGTCGACTAGGACAAAAAAAATGCTCGCAGACTATGACTGCACTTTTTGCACAAGATTGAAACAAAAGTATTTTTTACACTTTATTTATCAGCACTAAAACGAAACCTGCGAAATGATGAAATCTAAAAAGAATTAAAATAGGTGGATTTACAGCTTCTTTAAGCCTCCTAAAAACTTATAAAACAGGCTGTATTTATGCCTCAGTTTAAAAAAAGGTAAATAAATAAAGAAAGAATAAAATTTTCGTGGCGGCCTAGATTTTTTTATGTGTCACAGTTAAAATCAAGAGAGCTTTTAAAACACATCCATCTAAATCGAACGTTGTTATCAATGAAATTCTTTGGGTCGACTTTTTTTTATAGACAAGGTAATATAAGAAAAAAAAGTATGAACCATACTACTACTACCGCATTTTACATGCCATGTTTGTTGGCTGGTTGTTGGCACAAAACCATGGTTGAAGAAGAGATAGATTGGAAAATCGACCAAGCTCGACAAGTGATATTTTGGCTTGTATCAATTTCTCTTCCTTCATCCTTCTCTCTCTCTCTCCCTGTCTCTCTCGCTCTTACCGACTTGACTTGAACAAGACGTTAGATGAAAACAAGGCGTACCTACGTTTATATTTGTTTTTTTTATAACACAAAGTGTCTTTTTAGAAAAAAAACTACGCATTTTGTGTTAGTTTTTTAGTACGTGTACAAATAAATGCATACTATCATGAGTCATGACTTATGTTTTGCTACCACCCCTGGGATAAGAGGATTTCTTTTTTTACAGAAGCATAATATGCAATGCATCCTGATGACAAGATGATTATAATAGTAATATTGTATGATGATGTTGAGGTAGTAGTATGGTAGTAGTAGAAAAGAAGAGAAAAAAAAAGATCATGGCAGGTGAATATAATCTGTTGCTTTTCATACTTACATTTTACTCAGTAATTATCACAAAAGCGATACATTATTGCTTCGCATCATTACTTCTACTGCCAACCTTGTCGACCCAGAGCAATTTTCATCTGTTCAGCTTCATGAAGGAATGCAGGGGCTATTCATTATCAAATAAGATGTCGAAATACCTTCATGTACAGCAATTGTTGGATTGAACTACAATATACCTACCTTGTACACACATCCTGTCCTTCCATCAACATCATCGTCATCTTTATATCTTGTATACTTTTACATAATAATAATAATATTTTGTATATATGCTTCTCCGCTTTTCCTTAATAGCTCCATATTATTATTGTACATGGTGGAATTAGGCAATAAATGTATTATGATATTACAAGTAAGTGGCAGTGAAGGTACAAGTCACCAGTGGAATATAATTCTCTTTTATTTTAGTAGTCACATAATCCACTACACGAAAACAATAAGGAGCAATCAGCTTCACGTTGTTTTCTTTTTGGTTTCTAATGATCCTTGGGAATAAAAAGTTTTTATATAGCAAAATGAGTTTGAAAGATATATACTTTTAGAATAATAGAATAACAGCTCTCTCTATACATTTGTTTACTGTATTACTACCCAGTCTTCAGTTTTTTTCTCATTTTTTTGTACTCGAGAGAATTCTATCAGAGAAAATTCGTCATGGTACGTGAGCCAACAACCCAAATAAAAATATGGAATGACTTAATCCAAACACCCTAAACAATGCAATAATGTCTCCTGAACATGCTAAACTATCATTAGCAAGATCCATAACACTTATCGCGAGCTCTCTCTCTCTCACACACACATTTAAATGCAGTAGTTTTGCTGCTGGTGAGCTTGAAGTGGTAGCCTTCATGGCGATGCCAGAACATACAAAACCATTTGTGTAGTAGTAGCAGGGGATAACTTATTTACAATCCACTTGTCATTCATTTCTCGCAGACTACATTATACTTTCATGTAAGTTTCAATTTTTCAATTATGTGTTCATGATTTATGGGATAAACAAGCGACAAAAATGAATATTTTGTAGGTATATATAACCTAATGCATAAATAATGATAATTTTGTCATAAATTAAGACTAATATGGTGTGCCAATTTGTGAAAAGTAAAACAAATTTTTTTTGTTGGGTAATTTGGTGCTGAAAAGTATCATTGTAAGTCAACATATACTTCGTTATCAAAGTTGTAAAGACTGCTTTGATAAAATCAGTATTTTTTTAAAAGCATCTCTTTGCAATTCAAAATCACGGTTTTCAGATAATGACAGAAGTGGCGAGGACAAATGATTGAGACATTATTTAGACCGAATTATCTTTTTTTAACGCATTTGTAACTAACAAGAAATATATAAAGTACGACTAGATTTTCTTAAGGTACGAGTGTATCGACAAGTTTTTCGCTGCATTCATAGAAAAATAAAAATTCCGGCTATTTACATTTCGTTTGATGATATGCATGAATAAGATCGAATCATAAGATCCCACTCCCAAGGGACCATAGACAACTTCAGATTGATAGCCCCTGCATTCCTTCATGA
>JAITYZ010003301.1:0-11199 GCA_027744595.1 Paronellides praefectus | reverse complement strand
AGATTTTGTTGACAAGACAGGAGAAGGAAACGGAAGGATATGGATTATTAAATACTATAAGCATTTAAGAGAAGACAAAGAGGAGGAGGAAGAAAGGAATAAGTGTAAAACGGTAAATTTTGGAATGGAATGAGCGAGTGTCTCTAGTTCAGTAGTGCTGCTGCTGTTGTTTTTCTCCTCCTCAAATCCAGTTGAGCAAAAAAAGGTATTATTATAAAAGAAATATCTTGCACACACGCTCATAGGCTTAAAATTCAGGTATAGTATAAAGATATGCATCATCATCGTAATAACTTGTGCTCTTCGTTTCTACCTACCTTTTCCCTTCCTTTTTTCTCTCTCTTGAATAATAACATGTGCAAGTGTAAACCAAAACGGTACAATTTTTACAAAGCCTTGACTTATTCTTCCAATTTATGTTCTAATTTTAGGGACATTCTCCCTTCTGAATTGTCTCGCTATATTTTATAATGATGATGAGATGCACACTATATACCATGAATGCATAATGATGACGATATGTTGTTATGATGAGATGCGGATGTAAGATGATTTACTCGAGCCCTGCACTGTGGTACTTATGCAACGAAAGATGACAATGCTCTGGTATGGGAAAAACGTCTAGTTTCTCTTTGATGTCTTGATGTAGAAAAACTGTTGTAAAGTGAAATGTCTGGAGTTGGAGACATGCTTTTGCTCTTCAGCTAGTTAATATTAATGCTGTGAATGAACCCCAAAAAAATTAAATATCTGTCACGTGTAATGTAACTGTATGTTCATGTGTGTACACACTTTAGGTCTATAATAATAATAATAATATTCAGTCACTGGGATTTCTGCACCTGAAGTCAATACTACACAAACTATCAAATGATTCATAAAATCCCTTACATGTAATATATAAGTGCGCATGTAATTTAGGTAGATTTACATTTACATAACAGGCAAAAAAATGGGGGTGAGATCACGTAATGTTGTTGAGATTCTCACTGAGAATATCCGGTGTGATACTAATAAAATAAGTGTATACGCATCTATATCTGTCTCAGTTGCCGAGTAGAAAGTGTTAAAATAATGATCAGACAGAGTCTACCTACATGGGTCTCGGAATTGCGTGGTTGTATTTCATACCCTCATGAATCAAATGAAAGTGAAATCCTGGAAGAAATTCTTACAACTCTGGATTGCGGTCATATCCCGCGTCACATGGCAAAAGAAGAGGAAGAAGGGGAGAAATGAAAGTGATCTCAATTTTCCTCTCGCTTTTCATTATCCCATTGTGCTTGGAAATAGAAGGCAAGATTTTTGTTATATAAAGCGAGCGATTACAGCAAAGTATAATGATGATGATGAGAGGCGCGAGAGAGTGTATGGATGTAGGCATGTCCATTTGGTTGGTATAAAATGAAAGGAAAAACGTAACATCATCACACAATACAATAAGAAAATCCTGCAGCATAATAATGGGCCAACTTATAATACCTACCTTACAAACTACATAATCATATAATAAGAAATAATAAATCTAATGACAAGATAACAAATTTTGATTCTCGTTGTTCACGTTGCTGCTGTTGCTTCTATTACAACAACTTCTACTACTACTTCTCTCTCTCTCTGTCTTTTGCTTGTGTAATATAGAAAGTGATCTAAAAATAAATCATCATCTCTTGAAAGGAAACAGAGGGAGAAGCAATAATAAACCATAAAGAATAATCATAATAATAATAATGATAGTAACAAATTTGAACGGCCATTACCTCAAAACAACTTGTTAGATTTGTCCCTCTTTTCATTCCGTCCTTATACGGCAGCTTTGCTAAAATTTGGCATAACACATTTGAACAATTGAAAACATTGTGAATGTTATGGGGTGGTGGTGGTGATGGGTTTACAGGGTTTTCACTGTACTACCGTCACCAGATGACGGCGAAATTGTCACACAGACACACTTGCTTATGGAGTAGTTGGGGAGTAGTGTGACGGCGACGATAGCACTCAAAGAAGATCTCCGACACAAGTTTGCACTTTTTTATATATGCCTTATATGTCAGTATGCTTCCGATTGTACAAAGCAGTACCAAAAAAACACAATAATAATTTGTACGAAAGAAAACAAGAACAAAAAAAAGAATTTCCCAGGAAGTGAAAAAGGGCCAAGGATATACGTAATATCAAGTAATTCTACTAACACGATGATGTGACCGTTTCACTGACTCTGACTCCAACAAACAAACTTTTTTCCATACCAAAAAGGAAAAAAAGTGAAAAGGAAAAAAAGGACAAGAAAAAAAAACAAAGTAAAAAAGGACCTGAAAAGAGATTCTCTGTAGGCAAAAATATAAGTATCACTGCCACATTCACACTCACATTCACACCTGACAAAAGATTTCAAGAATAAAAAAAATACTTGAGTTCCCTTTTCTACATAAAAACTTTTTTTCTGGTGATTTTATTATTACCTATCATGAAACTAAATTGACATTTATTGGTAATTGACTATGTAGTTTTCTTGTAATAATGATAATGATCATGATCCGTCTAAAAATACATGTTCCCTTTCTATATTTTTAATCAATCTTTTTGCAAATGCTAGAGAATCTTTTACAAAAATATATTGAATATCCGTAACATTGCATCACAATAATTAGTTGTAGTAATAGTCGATGATGTTAAAGATGTTCTTAAAAATCTCCACGAGAGTCGCTGCTTTTTAAAACTTTTATGATTCACATGAAGAACAGGAAACACATGGAGTAGACACGTGCATACAACTCTACTCTACTTTTCCCATCACTGTTACAGTTAATGTTGTACGGATGCTGCTGCTGCTGCTGCTCTCGCTGAAATCTTCCAGTTTTTTAGTAAAAAATTACCAATATAAATTCCTCCCAGGTATTTCTCAAGTCACGTGTGCACAACAGTCATTATAATAATCACATGGAATCCGTTCACAAACTCACAACGAGGAGATCAGTTTTATGATGATACGTCCTTGACTTTTTTTTGCAACTTGTGTGTTGATAGCGATAGAAATTCACGTGTAGTAATCAAAGCAATCAAGGATATGCTCCTTGTCTCAATCTTTTGGCAATCCAATAACTTTTGCAGAATCCGATTTTATTTATTGCTCTCTGGAAACTTTTTTCTTCTCTTTACAATAAAAATTTCCCTTGTGGGTAGTTTATCAAAAAAAAAAGATATCTATGATGATAGGATTCACTTAGCAGACCGGTGTTTTCTCCAGAGTTGGTTTAGTAACATGCGTGTATCCACGTTATCGTTATTGTCCAGTAGCCTCAGAGCTCTGCTTTTAGTTTTCCAAGTCTTTTAGAAAGAGGAAACCCAGTTGACTTTTTTTGGCTTGGTTCTTCTGATTGGAATGAAGAAGATGATGATGACCAAGCTATTATAAGCTGTGCTGCTACTATACGGATGATCACCGAAAACTAGAGGGAAAATCTCTTCAGTTCATTTTTTCCGTTTTGACAATTTAAATTTTTTTATTACATATTACGTCGTCGGAGGATGATGATGAATGTCTAATGTGTATATATTTTAGGTATGTTATGTACTGATGACGATTATTATGGAGTATTTTCTTGTGCTGCTGAGCTGAGAGCATGCATGTGTACTGATTACCACGAACTGACAAGCAGACTACTACGGTGTTACGTACGAACGTACTCAACAACATCAACAAACAACAAGAAAGGCAACAAAGACTTTTATCTTAGCTATAAAACTTAACTAAAATTCTTATTATATGAACTTGTTGTAAATACTTTATACTTTGTAGTGATTGCATTATTACATTGCATATAGGTAATATATAACGCATAATGCAACAGCAGCAGCATCACACGCATTTGATGATCTTCACACAGTAACAATAATCGTAAGAGAAGAAAATACATAATAATAATAATAATGTATAATACCTAGGTATATGTGCTGTTTGTTGGCTAGATTATATTGCTATAAGCGCAAAAAGGTGTACAAAAATTCTCGAAGGATATATACATCATCATCAGTATACCTGGCAATATGAAACGAGAATAAAAGTGAGTGTGAGTAAGTGAGCCGCTAGTTTTATAACGTAACGTAACAAACTTCAAGATAACCAGAGAAGGTGTGAAGGAAGGAAGACACTTCTCATTACTCTTTTAGATTTTCGCTGTATCCTCATACTTAACAGAGAGGTGAGCTCGCACACACTATTTAGCTACCAAAACAGGCATAAGAGCAGTGAGTAGAGTAGTAGGTAAGTAAGGAGAAGGTAGGCAACATCACTTGAACAACAAAACAACATTTTTACTTTTTCATGAAACCTTTTTTTCTTGGTCTTCTTGTTGTTGTGTTACCCAAAATCCTACACACACGCATTCACTTTACAGTTTACACACACATGAGAAAGAAACCATGTGCTTAGTAGCATTTCTGTTTGTTGTTGTTGCTGCTGATGCGATGCTGCAGCATCAAATATCGTCATCAACAGCATCATGATCATGAGAGTAATATTTAATAATATGCAGTTTTGTAAAAGTAACAGTACGTCTTTTCAAAAACGAATCCTTTTGATCCTTTACATCCTTTGCTTGATATGCACACAGGTAAAAGATCCTTTTTTGGCTTCCTTCCTGCTGCTACTATTACTACAAACCTATCTATTGTTGCAGCAGTAATTAGTGGACCTCCGGTGGAAAGAATAATATACTTATTTGCTGGTCTATAGAAATACTGATGCAGCTGATTAATCGAATCGATATACGTATAGCCAATTATATAATTGCATAAGGTGATATGATGTGCTTTTTTTGGATTAGGCGGACAGATAAGAATTGCAATAAAAAAATAGTTTTGTTGTTATTATTTTTGCTATTTGTTATTAAAAAGTTAGTGTAATTCTTTTTCCTGTGATTTCAAAGATTGGCTATTGTGTGTATTGATATTATGTTATTACAGGTGCATACAAACAACAAATAAAGTTTTATCCTCGTAAAAAAATAAGAAGGAATGTAGGCATTCCCATGAAGCATGACGACTTGATTATGTTATGATATAGCCAGTCAGGATTTTCGCATCTAAAAAAACAATAAGTTGTTAAGAAAAGGAACGCTGGTGTATGACGATGATGACGAAGATAATAATGATTATGATGGAAGACAGGAAGGAAGGAAGGATATATATTATAAAAGATGAAATCAAATAACAAAAATATAATATGGTAATGCATAATTATTATTGAGTATGGCTTGGCTTCCCTTGATTTACTATTTTATTCTTTTCATATATCTGCTTATTGTTGTATAAATAAATTGGCTTGCCAAACACTTGGCGTGCTTTTAACTGTTTACACAAGTGCCAAAGCCTCAAAGCTTTGTGATCTTTGAGATCGTTAAAGGTTTCCGTTGTATTCATGCACACCCACAGATAGATATGCATGTATGGCCTTTTATTCACATGAGCTTTTTGAAATATTAATATATTAATATTATATATCAACATATAACATATATTATGAGATAAGCAATAAATAAATTGCATTTCAGAATAAGTGGAGTGCAGATCCTTAAGCGATCTTTTAGAATAATGTTTATTAACACTGAGACATTTGTATAAAACTTTTTTTTTTCTATTGTTGTAGCATAATATGTTTCCCCTGTTTTGCATTTAGCTGTGATGAGATTAAAAGCAAATGCAAAACCATACGGATGATGATGGTGAGATGGTGACTGGTGATGGTAATTTCTGTCAGAAGGAATATTGCATTGCATATTATTCAACGACAATACAAAATACAAAACTCTCACCAGTGCAAAAAAATATATGCATCTTGTCATTCTTTTGTTTGTTTGTGTGTGCATAATTGTGAATGCATAGGATTATTATGTTGCTACGTCAATGTACTTTTTTCTGGTGTACAGAGACATTAAATGCTAAATTAATTATATTCTTACGTATTGAATTCCCCTGTAGAACCTCCCATTTATAAAAAAAGTACACTGAAAATATATATAATGATTAGTTCTATTACTATTTTTATAGAGAAGCGTGTTGATGATCCTTCAAGACATTTAAATTGGATATTTATATACTTTTTTTTAAATACATTTTACAATGCCTCATTTAAACAAAGTAGAAGTCGAAAGAAAAAAATGCGACCAGCAAGCCATGCTCAAAGCTTTTAGGATTAAGACAAACCAGGACCCAGCATTCCACCTTTAAAACCTTTTCAAAAGAATGCCGAGATGGCAAAGCTGAAAGAATGTTTCAAAAATACACGCGGATGCATTCTGCAATGCTAAATGAGAATACGACCATTGCAATGCGATTATTAAAAAAATGTTGTTTGGCATGGCATGAAGACGATTATCAATGCGAATTAAATAGAAATTAGTAGGCATATTATTATTATTTCTTCTTCTCGACTCAGTCGACTCTCTTCTTCTTCTTCTTCATCGTGAAAAATTAAGTCGAGTGGCATATCTTATTCTGTTTGGAAGTAAACATGTCAAACAAAATGACAAAAGGGAGTGCGATGCTCATTCCTTTTTTCTTTCTTTTTAGAATTCGTGGTATTCTTGTAAAGTTAGATCATTGCAATGTATTTTTGCTTCTTGCTATAATAACAAGTGAGGTGACACATGATGTGGGAATATTAATATAGCTGCAATAAAATAATATATGTTTTTGTAGGTAAAGTGTATGGTTGTAGGTAATTTGTAACGGGGACATTTTCATTCCAATTTTCTTTCTTGGGAAGCAGAAGAGAAAGAGAGATTGGATAGATAAAGATTAACGGTAGTTTATTATAAACGCATATAATTATTATGTATTTTTATTACTGCAGTCGCAACAAAAAAAAATGTGTTATTATTTTTTTTTAAATGCACACAATATGGAATATGCAAACTACCAAACAATTGAATAACATCACAAATTACAATTTCATGAATCACTCATAAAAACAAACGAAACAGGTAGAAAAAAAATTACAGCTTATACCACCACCACTTACAAAAAAATTTACGAAGTGCATTTAACAAAATTTCATGAGTGATTCATATACACTATGTAGTTTTATAAGCTTGCGCGTTTTACCTACCTGCCTATATATCTTAACCTAACAATTGAAAGTTACTTTACCTCCTCGCCTCACAAAAGGTGAAAAAAATTATTACATAAATAAAAGAATTACATAAATGAAAAAAAGACTCAAGAAACCATTTAATCATTACACTTGTTACATACCCTCCACCTTTTGCCTGAATCAAAATGAAATGCATTACGTTTGTACTTATTACTGCTGTATTTAAATTTTAAATATATATTCATTTTAGTATTCCTTCTCATTGTAGCCCGTAGTCAAACCCACAGGTAAATACACCATTCATTCGTCAAAAATAATTATTCCCATGATTAAACCTCTATACATTATTATTATTATTATAAGTATTTTGTAAGTATGATTCACACATGAAGAATGAGAATCATTATAAGGTACCCATCAGTGATCACTGTAAAGTAAACTAACAATACGTGCAGGCATATAGCACAGTTATATACTTTACATTCTTTCAAGTTGTAGTAGTAGTTGGCATATATTCCTTCCTTTACTTTTGTTGCTGCTACTGTTTTTTTTTGTGCGGTGTGTTGGTAATATAATGTAAATGTTTGCAATTGTGCTGTTGGGTGATATATGGACTGTACAATTTACAGCAGCAGAGGCATACATAAAGATACATGTAATTGTGAGTGACTGTTGTTGTACGTTGGCAATAATATATAAGGTAACGTTTACATAAATCCATTCACTTCTGCAAACTCAGCCTCCAGGAAAAACTTTCCCTTCGACGACGTAGGTACATGTTTACATACAATGCATTACACATACTGCATAATGTGTATAGTACCTGTGTGTTACGTCTACACATACCACAGAAAAGCTGTCAACAAGCATATTAAAGTAGGTACTTATTATTAAAAGCCTTTTTTGAACGTTAGGTGCATATATGTGCATATTTATACGCAATACAAGTAAATAAAGCTGAATGGATATTATTGCATAAACGCATAAAAACTTGTGAGTATTATGAATGCATAGCTTAATTGAACCGTTCATATTATTCTAAAATGTACATTTTGTTGTTGCTGAGTAAAAGTAATCAAAAATACTTGCCTTCCTTCTCGTAATATTATTATAACCTATGCGTATATTTTGTGGGATATTGGATTCTTTTGAGCATTTCTAAAGCATTGTATTTACTTTACCACAGGATTTAGTGGTAAAGACAACGGCAAAAATACGTAAAATACATGTAAGGTCTCTCTCTCTGAGATCCAACGAACATAAAGTATCAAAACTAACATGGAACAGCAGTGTGCGTCAACAAAGGAAGCCAAAATTCTTTTCCAATCCCAATTTAGCTGCTGCAAAACACTATACCACAACCACACACCAACATAACAGCAGACTACCAGTGCAGCAGAGAAACAAGAGAGCTGAAATTCTATATCACTCGCCGTCGTCGTCGCTCCCAAAACTGCAGAAAAATAGAAGGAAAGAAGGATTCCCGTGAGCAGTCTGAAAGATGCGATGCAAGTGGAAGGAAAGGAAACTCTGTGTCGGTCGCAAAAAAAACTCATACCATAACAGTCATCATAATAACCAAAAGAGTTTTTAAACTCAATTTTGAATAATAATCTTAGGAGTAGCAAAACAATGCTCGAGTAAATTGCTCACTGTGTGTGGAATATTGCATGGGAATTGTATCGTCCTCATCTTGATTACATTAGAAAGGGTAAACAATAGTTTCAAAACAAGACTGCTGGAGTGATGCATGCATAATGCAGAAAATTGACAAGTTTAATATTGTAGTGTGTGCGGGGCTGCAACTGGTACTTGCCAATTAGCTTTTGCTTACAAAAGGCACCATCATCACTGCATCTCGGGTTTCAAAACACATAATATAATATACATCTAGATTAATGAGACAAAGTATAATAATAAAAGAGCCTTGAACAAAGCGTTATTAAGTTCAACAGAAAAAAAGTAAACTTTGGCACTAGGTAGTTGCGTTGCTTTTGTAACATCACAAAAGTGTCTGGTACTTTTCCACAAAGTAATTTTAATCTAGAACAAATGAAAAGCTTTTTTATTTCCACACACACGTATATAATATACAACGTAGGTATGTTATATTATAAATACACGGATTTCTTGGTGGACGGGTAAAGCTGTGAAAATCAGATTAGAACGGATTTAATGATAACTGGTTGATTGTTGGGAACAGGGAGTCATAAGTGAACTACCTCTCATTCATAATAATAAGAGGAAGTGCATTGAATAAATATACAACGTAATATACATACATACAACATACTGGGGTTATTATCTCTCCAGTCACATTCTCTAATAAATCGTCATGTAATGTAACATTGTAACGAAACTAATTTGGAGAAATTTGAAGAACGGACTACAATTCGAAATCCGACACGACTACAAACTACAATACACACAGTACAATAGTTACAGGGGTCACAAATAAAAAGAAATATCTGACAGTTGACAAGGAATGTAACTCCAAGTTTGAACTTTATACATGAATCATAATGATGATGACGATGTTGTGAAAAAAAAATGTAATGATTTTTTTTCATGATGATGAGCAGGTTGAGAGATTGAGGATTAATTTATTGGTAAGCAAAAAGATAAGTATTATAAGAACACAAGTAATATAGCATACCTGAAGTTGCATGACATGAAAATGCAAAAAAAACTCAAAGGAATTCACATTATTATCAAGAGCCACCCAACAAACATACCAAAACTTTACACTTTACAATGAGACCAGTTATCAGGTAAAAAGTGAGTCCAGGGGATTTAAATACCTTTCTACTTCACCAGTTTTCTGGACGCATAAATGCAGGTATTCGTGTTGTTTCACAATTGTATAGATAATGAGGCAACTTCAATTTAACTTTTTACAGATAGAGTTCACATTGCAACATTAAAAACTAATTGTGAGTAGTAATGAAATGTGGAAACATGAAAATTGATAATGTTGATGGGAAATGGGAATATGAAGATTGTATAAAAAGAGAAATATTATTTAGGATGGTAACAATGCGAAAAACCGATTAAAACAAAGCAAATGTGAGCTGAGTTGAGAACATGTAAAAAACAATTAGTAAAAGAAATTTATGGAGAATATTGAATGGATTTTGGTACAAGTCACAAGTTGACTTATTGGAGTGCCTCCCCTGTCGCCCTAATGATTGTACTAGTTCGTCAATCAGTTTATTATTATTATGTAACAATCCAAGACTGAAACAAAGAAAAACACCACTTTTCTTGTAAGTTGGTACAATAGAGAAAAGGGAAAGATGCAATGACCTCTTTATGCTCAAAGTTGTTTTTTTTCGTCCCGGACACAAGACTTGTCGGCCATGGGTTCGTTCATTCTCCATTCTCCGGATGTAATTTTTCGTTTCGCTTTATGCATCCATACTTCATACTACTCTGTAAAATCCACTTACTACATTGACATATACATAAAAGCAAAAGCCAGGACACTTTTTTGTTCTTTTCTGTTATGCTTGTGCGGTACTTCTAATAATGGACCAGTATAACTAACAGTTATAGTCATAGTCATAAGTTACATTTTACGCTCTATTGTTACATATCGACCGAGTAATGATATTTAATAAAAAGTTTCTCATTACTCCTTCCTATTTTCTTAAAATCTTTTCATCATCATCTTATTACATAATATGTAGAAGAAGACCCTTTTGTTCGTTGTAGATATTCATTTTTTACAGTCATCATCATCTCATCAAACGCCACAACTCACTCTCGTTTTTCTTCAACTTTTGACGTAAGCGACGCTGCTTCAATATTATGCATTCATGCTAAGCTTATTGCCTGAAATTCCATCATCTTTTTTTTAGCGGCCAGTCGTTATAGAAGTTTTGTCTTCCTCGTTTGTCAGTCCGACTCTCCTTTCTTTCATTCTCTCTGGCTATGCTGCAAACGTCCTTGGCATTTATTACGAATACACACGACATCCTCACCTTCACCGCAGGTGAAGACATAAAAAAACCATCTCGTTTCCCATATACTCGTCATAGTCTACCATGTAAATGTACGAAAAGATTATGCAGCAGCATTCAAAGTCCAAATAAGATGGATTGTGA
>JAITYZ010003300.1:0-21415 GCA_027744595.1 Paronellides praefectus | reverse complement strand
CATTAGATATATATATATATTTATGTATTCTGTAATTTAATTATACTGTAAATACTTTAAACGGTTAGTCAACTCAATATTATTGAATGTATACTTTACATAGTCTAGTTATCTCTAAAAAAATTTCTTAAACATTGACTACATCCTCGTCATTTGACACCTTCCTCAAGCGACCCACTCCCAGGCTGTCATGTCCATTGTTGGATGCTGACTTGTTTTGGTCGTTATTTGGATCCCACCTTTTGGTTACCTTTAAAAATAAAATATTAATAATTTTACAAACCAAATTAGGATTTCATTTTTCTCCAAAATGCACAACAAATGCAGTTATTCGCCTAATATATATATATATTTAGTCTGTAAGTTCATCGGAAATAGGTCAGTATTTTTTCTTCTAAAGAAGAAGAAAGGCAGAGAGTATGGTCAGCAGAGAAACACACAGTCAGAGAGAAACAGTGAGAGTTACAACAACATTAAGTTATTTTACAAAAGAGAGTAGTTATTAGTTTTAGCTGCACAGGTTTAATCAATTCTTGTCACAGAAATGGAGCAGCAGAGTCACAGAACAGATGAGTTGTCGTGACAAAAGTTGTTTTACAGGCTTACTTACAAAGTACCTTATCAAAAAACTACACAGTTTTCAATATAATTTAATTACTTAACACAGAGAGAGAGAGAGTTTCAAATAGTCAGCAAAGTTATATTTTTTTGTCACTACTACTACTATAGTTATAAGTACACAACAAGCAATATCATGTGTTTTTTAGTATTTACAGTAAAAGCGTTTTTTATGTTCATGCATAATAATAGGGTCATATAATATGGATATAATATGGATGGAGGATTTATATACACAGAGTAGTACAACAGAGAGATAGACTATACACAACAGGGTTTTGGAGGAGGTCACACACAACGACTCATTTCACTGTAGCTGCTACACATACTTACGGGCTTATCTGTAGAGAATTTCCTTAAGGGAACTTTCCAAACCTCATTAATGGAATTATGCTTAGTCCACTCCTGGATGGATACTCTGGCTCGGTTGAAATCTACAGTATTTTATTGTACGGGGCATGGATTTAGTATAAATTTGCAACAAAATACAGAAAAAAATAAAATAAATATTTTTCTCAACAAATAGCACGACATGCGAAAAATAAACAAAATAAACATGCAATGCGATAAAAAAAAGAAAATAATATTTTTTTAAAAACATGCAAGTTAGTTTTTTTTCTTAAAAAAGCATAGAATTTGCTTGGGAAAAAATGTGCAATTTATTTTTTAAATATTTTTTTTCAGCATGCAATTAACCTTGCTGATGCTCAATAGTAGTTCCGGTGCCTGTTGTAACGTTCCTTGGAAGGGAATCCGCCTTCTTCTTGGGTATCTCATCCTGCTGCTGACTCTGTTGTCGGGCTAAGGAGGCAGCCAATTCCCTGACGGATCTTTTCTCTGTTCCCCATGCGGGCAGGGAGACAGGAGAAGAGTCCATGACTGGATTATTATTGTGACTTGATGAACTATTGTCTCTGCCAATGCCGTTGCCACTATTCATTGTATTTACATTGTTGCTGCCTACAACACCAATAACGCTTGCAGATCCGGAGCTAACTAGGTTATTACTGCTACTAGACTGGTTATTCTGGTTACTGCTAGAAAAATTAGGAACGAGAACTGAGGCATGATGATTACTTGGTGAAGACGACAGGTTGACTGTGGAATTTACGACGGGAAGGGACATGGGCTCAGCAGAGGAGGAATTGGAAGACTTGTCTGGAACATTGGAATGTGATGTCATCATTGACATTGGACTCGTTTTCCCCGTATCGTTAACTCCCACATGGTCATCGAGAAGTTCCCCAGAGTCGGGGGTGTTGGCGTTGGAAGCGTTAGGGCTGGACCCGTCGCTACCCAAGGAATACTCTCCTATGTGACAAAATTGATAATCAAAATTGATAACTACGTAAAAAAATATAGATAACTTTGAGAGAAAAAAATAAATCTCTAACCTGATCTCCTATCTGCCCCTACATGACTCCATGGCCTTGGCTTTGGTGCCACAGGAGGAGGTCTTCTTGTAACTACTGAAGTAGTTTTACTAGCAAACTTTTCCTTGGCTTCGCTCACTGACACGTTTCCCCCCGAAAATTTCTCTTTTGTTTCACTCACGGACACTGATTGTGAGCCAAACTTTTCCTTGGCTTCGCTCACTGAGATCCCACTTGTAATAAACTTTTCCTTTGTTTCGTTCACCACTGTTGCGGTTGATGTGCTATTCAGCTTCTCTTTCGTTTCCTGAAGCACTGACGATGCTTTTGTTTCACTGGCAGTTACTGTGGCAGAATTTGTGACACTTGTAATAACACTGTTGGTGGTGGTGGTCGAGGTGGAATTATCTTCAGAAATTTTCTTTGTTTTTTCCAGCGAAGTGGAATTATTTGTGACAGAACTTGTGGAATTTGTCGTTGAGTAGAAACCGGAAGTGCGTTTCTCCTGTCTTGCTTTCATTTCTGCCATTACAGAATTTCCCATTGAAACGCCGATCCTTTGAACAGGAGACTTTTGACCGTCCTCTTGATCTGCTGCTGAGGGACTCACTGAACCTCCCCCTCGCGTTGGAGTTAAAAGCGTGTCTCGTTTCATTCCAGGCTTTTCCAAACAGTCTGTAGACTTTGATCGCGGCACAGTTTCGATTGACAATTTACTGGAAATGCTGCAACTGTCAAAGCTACCCGGACTGGTTCTTTCGGAGGCGGCGTCCGCGTCAACTTTAAATGTTCGGGAGGAATGCGTGGGTGTTGATTGGATGCTGGCATCATCCGCTGTAGTGCTTGTCATAGAAATCATAAGTGAGGTACTGCATTCGTCGGAGTCAGGAGTGACGATGGGTGTTGGGGTGGTGGAGCCCGGTCGGAAAAATGTGTCGAGTCCTTCTTGAAGATCAGATACTTCTTCGATTAATTCAGTTGGGGGACGAACACAGGGACGAGTGGGGGCACGAGTTTTGGGCTTCTTGGGGCGGGCTTTGCCCAAATGTTTCAGTTGTTGGGGGGAAACGGGTGGCAGTTCTGAAATAAAATATATTTTTTTAAATAAGTAAACTGACAGATAAGCAGAGTTATAACATTTCTTTAATATAAAGTCCGGAAATTGACCGTTGCTCACGTATTTACCTTCAATTGTTTTGGGTAAGCTAGGCAGCAAATCAGGAATATCATCCGCGGAAATTCCCTCCACGCAGTCAACAACCGACTTTGGTCTGCATCGGCGACCATGCATTCCTTTTCTCTTGGCTTGTAGCTGCGGAGTTGCCTGTTCCAAAACAAATCAATCGTTATAATTAGTTTTAATTCTTGAATCTTCATAATGATTGCACAAAAAATAAAATCTTGATTATCTAAAACCATGCATTAAAATTTATTGAAGAAGTGTAAAATTGTAAATTATGAAATATTTTTCAAAAGGAACACGTCCACCACCTCTTTCAAGAGGAACTCTTTGGATTTCATTCCAGCAACCAAAACTAATACACAAAAAACTATAAAATAAACTTTACTACCAAATCAATGACCACATGCAGCGTAAAAATCTACAGAACAATAAATTATAAAAGTATTATTTACATTAGTTAAAATATTCAAACTAAAAAATACAAAAAAAACTAAAACAGGATTCAACTGTGAACAAATTCTAAATTCTACGTTGTGACGATGATGGGAGGAAAGGATAACATTTTTTTACCACTTACGAGATTTAGGTAATCCAGTTTCTGTTGCGTTTACGACCCGATTTAGGAAAGAAAAATTGTATAATATATGCTAATTTTAATCTCAATATATTTTAATATGTACATTCCTAAAATATTGCTTAATAATAACCTGACACCTTAAAAAATTTCATCTATGTAATATATAACAACTTTAAGTGTAATTTACAGGCATTCTGTTTCTTTTAAATTCTCACTACTTGTTTTAAAGCAGACCCACACCCCACCCGATACAAATCAATAAGTTAATTTTTCTATCTGTATTTTTTTGGCAATTTTTTTTTAAATATACATCATTTTTGCGTAAACATACCATTGGAGACTGGTCAGAGAGTTGCAAATTGCCCTCGCTTATTGTCACCGTCTTTTCAGAGTCGTCCTTTGACAGTTCACTGGGACTGGAACGAAGTCGGGTTTTCAGTACATCCGGAGTTGATGATCTTTTTTTACTAGCATCGTTCTAAAAAAATGGTAAATAATATATAATTTTTTTCTCTACTGTAGTAAATCAACTTATTTGAGTTGTGCTTGCACACTAATCTTCAAACTCAAATATTGAGAAAAAACTGTAAATAAGCTACCAGCTACACAAAATAAAAATAATATGAATATGTAACAAACGTACATATACATTATAAAAGGATAAAAATTATGCTTTTTTTGTTAGTTTGCTACAACACTTACCAACTGTTTGTGGCATTTCATGAGAGAGTCAATAGCTCGATCTACAAGCTTATCTGAAATGTGAGCTGCGACAGCCAAATGGACCTCACTACACACAGAAGAAAAAAAAGTTGAAAAAATATATAAATATGCGATTAATAATAAAATAGTGAACAAATAAAATAACATCAAAGCATAATAATAATAATATAAACTGAAAGATCCCCATTTTTTCCATCCACCCACGCATTGCAAATCGCAATACCATACAGCACACAACACGCACGTCACTCACAGGAGATTAAGACATTAAGCCATGATCATGATCATCATCATAAGTGTACAGTTTAAATTAAATCCAGTATTTTTATCAAAAACTGTTACAATTCAGCATAAAAAAATTATGTTGAAAAATGAAATGATCTCAAACAAGTTTTGTTGCTGGCCATAAACAGCAAACTGTTTACTGGACAGCATTACTATATATTTTTCTCCTGCAGAAATAAACAGGTTATTCATCTAAAGCCTGCTTCATAACATTATATATTTTTTGCCACGCAATTTAAACAAATTTGCAAGTGGACAGTATATAGTAACAGTAGTCGCGCACAATAGTAACTTATTATTCATCAGCATTTATCATTTTAGTTCCAGTCACTCAACTCTGCTGCTAACTTATATAACATTGCATTTCCTATTTGTGTTCCCTTGTTTTGATTTTGATGGATGCGATGCGTGATTCCTATACACTGAACCATACTATTAGGTTATTGCATGGCATGGCATAAAGATCACCATCATGATTCATGACATGACATCAGTTTCAGTTCAGTTCAGATAAACCACCAAACAAACACGCAAATGATGATGATGATGATGATGAGAGGCACAGTTTTCATTATTATTATTTTTTAGACAGATCTTTTTCTGATGTTGCTCCCTGTATTTTTTTTTGCCAACTTACTTTAGCTTATTGATGATATCTGTTCCAGCCATATCAACAACACAGTGACGCACAAACTCTGGCTGAATACTGCTCGTCTTGTCAATGCAACCTTGTTTGATATCCTCCTTCAAACCCTCGTCGCCCATCAGATTCGGACACTTTTCTTCTGTTAATTCTAACACGTTCTCAATATTCCCCTGCACACACACACACATACCAAATCAATCAAAACAAAATAAATAAATACGTTATAAAATATTTTTAGGTATAAAAAAGATAAAAGTCATTCATGATTCTCTGATTATTTCTAATGACGCGATCCTGATCTGATGCCAAAAATAAAAATGTCAATTTTAGTAAAAGTCATTTATAACAAGGCATCAGCAAAATCAGCATCATGCAGAGCGATATATTAGTTTTGACGTTAATTTTTTTATTATTAATAATTTTTTGGTCATCTTTATAAAAATAACTTTAAAATATTAAAGGTACTTTTTTATATCAGCGAAAAAAAATACATACCTGAATATGTTGCGAGAGCATCCCATGCAGATCATCCGCCAGAGATTGCAGTTTTCTCTCAATCACCTTACCAGCCTCACCTTTCTGCTCAATTAGCTCGTGAAGGTTTACTAGCAACTGTCACACGAAAAAAGGAAAAGCAAAAATAAATAAATTTTTAAATGAGTATATAAACCCGTTAGTCCAATTCATCATTGATGGTAATAGGTACACAAACCAAATTACATGTTGTGTTGTATGCTTTCAATATGACATACAATATTGATCATATCTCTTGTCAGAATAATAACATATGGACCTCTACAACAATAATTATTATTGTCCTGCTGTCTTCTTCTTCATAACATATCCACTATCCATTCTAAATCTGGTTTGAAGATGCTGGTACTGTAACATAAGACGTCGTGCAAAAAAGTAGAGTGAGTGTAGAAATGTGAAATGAACGAGCGTCACAAATCTCCGCGTATTACTTTTTATTGTTATTATTTTAAAACCTGCCTGCATTTTGCATCTCATCTTTATTCGACATGATCATATCATACATCAAAAGGCGTTCATATTTCAATTCATCATATCACATGAGCCTATTATATTTCATGCTTTGATTTTTAATTCAACTTGTGTCTCTGATCGCATTTAAAATACACAAATAAGTTTGATATTTCAGAGTCAAAACAAACGAGATGTGAAACAAGCGGAAAAACAAGCAGGAAGCTGCTAATCATTTTTTTAATAAATACGCATGAGAGTGTTCAACAAACGAATAAACCATATTTCTCAATTAAATTATTTTTTAAATGTGCAGCACACATTTTTAGGCTTTTTTTCAACTCAGCACCACTCGCTCAAGTGAAATCATCATAAAATACTGTCATTTATATGCAAACTATCTGGCTACATACAGGATAAAGATTAAAAACTAAAAACAAGACAAGTGATGACGCTTCTGTTGATAATGGATCAAGATTAGTTGAATATATATGAGCAGATCAATGGATATATAGAGATTGAATTGAATAGATATATGCAAATCAGATCAACAAATGAAAACACAAGTTGTTTTTGTTGTTGCTGCTGCTGCTGTAGCAAAAAAATCATGTAAAAATCTAAATTACACACACGTGATAGATCATTATCGGCAGCATCCCTGCGACTTTCTTCTCTTCATTGCACACACTGTTGTTACAATTTTTTTTCTAAATGCATTGTAAATTGTAATTGTAAAAAAAACTTTTCGACAAAATAAAAATCTAAAGCGGATATGCCAGCATAATATATTATACATACATACATGTATACATGTCAAGTTCAAATATTAATAATGCAAAAAAATCTCTCATGTAAATTTCAAATCTTCTGCTTCTTTTTTTCAGAACATACCTACTAACCATCTACAGTTTTTTTAATTTGTAAAAAAAATAACTACATGCATTCAACATTAGTTTTCATTTTCATTACAAATCTGGTTTTTTTCCTTCTTTGTTTTGTTCTTTGGGGTTTAATGAGGAAAAAGAAGATGAGCTCTCTAAAAACTCTAAACAAGCTTATGATGCTATATACCTTTTTTAATTGGACCAAAAATTGCTAAAATACATAAAATAATATATGTCGGTGCATTGTGTTCAGTCAAGATTAAAATTATTATTATTTTTTGACACTTTCTCATCCATTCTCATCAGCCGGATCTTTCAAACATTTTCAGAATATTTATCATAAAAGCGACTCCGAGACCCTTACTGCAAACTAATTAATTTAAGTGGTCATAAAAAAATATAATACCTGGGATGCTTTTGAGCTTTTCAATGAATTTATGTTTTCTATTTGCCAAATGCTAAAATCATGCGTGGTATATTAACATACGACAACAACATGTTATTTGGTTTGTTTTCAACGAAAAAAATAATAATTAAGTTGAGTTAAAAAAATTTCAAAGCTTACTTGTTTTGCTCGCTCAGAGTCATGAATTAGGTTTTCAGCATGGGAGATCACAT
Source organism: Paronellides praefectus (assembly GCA_027744595.1). NCBI lineage: Eukaryota > Metazoa > Arthropoda > Collembola > Entomobryomorpha > Paronellidae > Paronellides > Paronellides praefectus. Next base: position 13,524 of record JAITYZ010003300.1, on the reverse strand, counting down.
CCCCATAATTAGAGTCCCCAGACGGCGAATTAATCTCGTTCTTCCGTAGCAACTTTATTCCATCCTGGGTTTGGGTTATAAGCTTGTCCACAGTTTGTTGCGCGGAACTTAGCAAAAATCCCTGGAAAAAATGGATAACAATAATTTGCACGTGAAAACAACAACAACAACAACGCTCCTTTTCAAACAAAGCATGAATGCATGTAGATTATCTCTGTTTTCGCACTGATTCTGTCACAAACAATGCCAAATTGATGATTTTGTTTACAATTTATTTTGCATCACGAAAGGGAACTTTCTCAAGAAATAAAAAATAAATAAAAATCCAAATCCTAGCAATCTCACAATAAAAAAAAATATATTTACATACACAAAATAAAAATAAAATCCTTCAACAAATTTGTATTTTTTTTTGAAAGGAGTAAAATAAAATTTGTACGCACTTTATGCACTTTTGCACGCATAACTGAAAATGATGACGTGATGATAAAAATTCACAGGCAACACTATTTTTTTTTATTTAAAGAAGGAAAGGAAGGCAGCTTGTCTTCCTAAATCTGCAATAAAATGTTTTGATTTGATCTCAAGAGAGATGCAAGGATGTGACGAGGATGAAGAGAGGAGGATGTTGTGTACTTGATGATCACATCACGCCACGAGACGCTACCTACACCACCGTTCACCAATTCAATAAACTCTCTTTCTTTCAATACAAAAAAATCCCTTTCGTCAACATCAACAAAGAGACCCAAGCCATATAATACTACTACTACACATTATCCCTAGCAGGCCCTAAGGGTCTGACTTGACTTGACTTGATTGTGATTGAAAACAAACTGTATTTATATTTTGTACACAGAACACAGGCAGAGAGCACACAGCATACTCAGAATGCTTTTGTTCCTTTGCACATCTTTCTTCTTCCTTTTCGCTTCAAACTTCTTCTTTAAAACTAATTTTTTTTATTCTTGAGCTGATATTCTTCTTCTTTACAGATGCCTGGTCAATGCACTGCTCTGCTGTTGATGTAGCTATTGCGGCTGCTCTTCTGTCACAACATTTTAAACTTAAACTAAACACGCTCAACTATAACAAACCTTCTGTATACTACGCACATCTTCTCGCATCATCATTATCAAAACAAATCCCTATGCCTTATTGTTGTGAAAATTCTCATCATCACATCTGTGCACAAAATGTGCCATAAAAAATCTGTAATGCTCTAGTAAACTTTTTTTTTCTTCTTCTTGCTGAGACATTTTTCAAAACGGTTCACTATTATATTTCATCATCAACATCATCATCTTCGCATCACTATCACCATCATTTTTTTTAATTTTATTTTTTTAAATCACGAAATTTGAGATTTGCTTCGCTGTTTTTTTTCTTTACAAAAAAAATTGTAATGGTCAGTAACGCATGCATTCATGCATTTTTAAAGTGAAATACTTATTTCAAAATAAATGAAAAATTATTCCAAATTAATAATAAAAAGAAGTTGTGATATTACCTGTTGAAGTCTAAAGGCTTGCTGGTTATTACACGTCTTTTTAGGCTGGGAATTGCGGTAAATAAGATCCTGAATTCGTTTCAGCACGTTCTCCGTTTTCTCTCCAGAGACCTTCATGCATGGCAGCGCGTCGTGAATTGGGTATGGCATATAGCGAACGCTCATATTACTGAAAAACAACAATTCATTCCAAAAAAAAATAAAAAAATATTATTTAAAGTAAAATTATAATCCCAAAAAAATATGTTCATATCACATTTTATCATTAAGCATTACATGTATACATGCTTATGTAAACTGTATACATACACATACACGCGTATTATATTCCAATCGTAATCGTAATCCCAACAACCACTCAACCAAACACCTTTTAACACACATGGCGTATAATATCAATGATGATGATGATATGATTATTTTTTAATGATATTTGCATCCAAGTATTTAGATTAGATTACAAAAAAAAATCAGGCAACATACATTCCTACATTATTATTATTTTGCACTTATTATTTTAAACCCAGCCACCTAAAGTTGATTGCTTATATGGCAGAGAATACGTAATAAAAAATGCGAAAAATAATATAAAGATTACATGGATGAAATGAAAAGCCAAAAAATACAACATGTGTTCAGCAGCAGTGCACATAGCGCATAGTGCAAAACCGGAGGTACCTATCACCAAAATTTTATACCAACGCGAGCAGATGAGAAGCCTTTTTAATGTTATCTTCTCTCTATCTTTTTTTATTTGTGTGGATATCATCATAAATCCATCCTCATCATTATTTCCCATTAGCATTCTATATAAACCCTTTCTTTCTTATTGGTTGTATGCATATAATATGTTGGTATAGTTGGTAGTAAATGGAATGGATTCTATTCTTTTTTGCATTTTTTTGGTATTTATTTTCTTGTCAGCAGCAATTGGCAGAGCAGATGCCTATGGTTTTATGTGCATTTTAATTTGGCGATGTACCGTATATTTCCGTTCAATTTGTGGGTACAGAGAATGTTCATAAAGCTTACAATTATATTTTTAAGACTTGCGCATCATTATCATCATCATGTTTGTTGTTATGTTATAGGAGTCTTTACAACAGGTAAACAGCGTGATACTACTGTGGTGGTGGTGTGATGATGGTAAAAAAGGGTATTAAAATTAGCATAAGACGCTAACAAAGAAATCATTAGGCTTTTTTGATGAAAACCTTGTAACGTTTTAAGGAAGGGATGCTATTTTACAAATTACAAACAATAATTAATTGTAATTGAGTGTAACAATAATGTGATATGGTATTATCTTCTGTGGTGGTGGGAATCAAATCAAATCAGTGAGGGTTTTCAATTGTGCAACTACTTACTTTTGTTACAGGACGTATGGCTTCTAAACCAAACCAAAACTACCCTCAGGGGGTACGCACCCCTGGAGGGTGGAAAAATAAATAAGGGTTCTCTCACTATTTTTCTCTGTAAAGTAACGTATTATTTTTTGACAAAAAAATAATGCAGCAAAATCAGTACAAGAGGTTTGCGCGGTCAGACATACGGACAAAATCTGTTTTAAGATAAGCCACAAATTTTACAGCGGTTCTCTACAAATAATACCTATTATTATATATCAAGTTGTTAATGTTAAAATTCCTTTAAAAAGTCAGCATCATCCCAAATAAATTCTCTTGTTCAAATTAAAGCATTTTGTTGCTTTTTAAGTTGGGTAAACAAAGGACGGCTGCTTTTGTACAAATTATTCCACATGAAATGATATGATATATTTTTTAAAAAAATACAATAAAGCAGCTTTAAGAAACAAGATGAGCATAAAATAATATATTTGAGCGCAGAAACAAAAGCAAAGAAGGTAAACAAGACGTGCATTATTATCATCACACCATTTTGCACAGTAAACTCAATAATATTTGCACGTGCAAAAAGAATATTATTTTATGGATGATAATTACCTATATTATATTTTTGAAGTATAAAAAATAATGATAATCAACGCAGGTCTCTAGTAGACTACTAAATGGTATAATAGGTAATAATAATAATGAAAGTATGCAAAATCCTGTTGCTAAAAACCAACTTTACTAGTCTCAAATACAAAACTGTAATTTAATCGATACAGACAACAAAAACTAGTTGATGTGCAAAATCAAATGAAACGGTACACGACACTCAAATAAAAAAATGATTGGAATGTATTTATAATAATATGCTATTGTATTTTAAATGTAGAGTTAATATTTTGAAACCAAATCAACTGATATTTATCAACAAGCAGCATCATCAGAAGCAGCCGCTTTTTTTGTCACGCCACGCAACCAACTGCAACTCAAATTGCACAGTTCACAAATATCAGCCCAGCTTTAAATTGAAATGCATATATTTTTTGTATTGACGCCACTACCAACACCAAAAAAATCAAATCACTTTCTTTTTTTGCACCTATTCATGCGTCAAAGCTGCTGTTTAAAAAACGATTGCCAAAAAAACACTCTGTTCGTTTCACATAAGCTGAGAAAGCGACACTTTTTTATGATTCACTGGTTTAAAAAAGTAAATAATAAAAACCAGAACGCTTTTAAAAAAACAAAATTATTTTCAATAAAAATGTACATAAAAGCGAATTTGTAAAATATATGAATTATTTGTATATTTTTATATGCATACCTTTAAAGAAACCTTCCATTTTTACAAACATTACAAAGACAAGTTAATAAAAAAATAGGTAAATACGAAATTATATTTTAAAATGTAGCACAAAATTTTAAAAAAAGAATACAATTTCAACAATGGATTGCTTTTGCACACAATCGACTTTACACTATACACTCCACATGCAACACACAATTGAACCAAAACTCAGTGTTTTTTTCTGTGTGTCACTTCACGTTGATTAATTGTAATTCCTGAATACTGACACTTGACTATATAAAAGCGAGTAATTTTTCTTTGGATTAATAATGAAAGGGTTATATATGTAGGCAATGTATATATTATTAATAATAATCTATTATATTTCTTGTAAAGATGAAAGGCACACAAGACAACACACACACACTCGCTCATACAAGCAAACTGACAAGATGAATGGCAACTGCGGGATGAATTTTTGTCAACTCTCTTGTATTTTTTTCTGATAAATTATTATTTACGCTCTTTTCAGAATTCAAATTAAACCCATCTTTTTGATAACGTATTTTGCATAGAGACTTGGTTTAAAAAATAATAATAAAAAAATAATAAAAAAAACTCAGTAGACTTAAAACAGGACGCCTTATGTTACACATGTATTCCCTTCACCATCAACAAGAGAAAAAAATGTGTCGTGCCAGCAAAAAAAACTTGGAATTCTTTTGTAATAATAATAATAATAATAATGATAACTATACTTTACACTATCAAGTTTGAAATGCATTTAAACTGCTATATATGCTCTCACAAATAACAATGTGCATTTATTGCTACAATGATAATCGCCATTATTTTAATAGACACGCAGATACAGACAGGATGCTGTGATAATCCCTAAATCCTTAATACACTTTTGATGGCAGGTCATGTATGTACGTACCAAATAAAAACACCTGTTGAGCATTGTCTTAGGCTTAGCATTTTTTAGCTCATAAAAATATATTACGAAACATAAATAAAAATAATAATCAACATGAATGTTATGAGTATATATTCCACATATTATTTGTATGCACGCTATAATATATGTATGTGCCGTGCCATATACCTATTCAGGGAGCAAATCACAAAATTGCCAATGACCATGATAAAAAATATATTATTATGAAAAAAAATGAATATTGTAATATTTTAACCGCAAGTTCTATGTTGATAGGTATGAGAGATGTACAAACAGAATGTTAACAATTTATATATAAAAATAAACAACATAAATTGAAAAAAAATATATATAAAATATGATGTGATGAGTGATGACCAACTGACCAATAATGTATGTAATACGTACAATTTGCTAGCTCAGTGTAGTGTACTGTGTAGAGTCATAATTCACGACTTATTTACGACCAGACTTTGTCTTGTTTTTTGGCACGCCAAGTCAAGATTGAAAAATGGAGGACAAGCATTTTACATAATAGTCATATGCTAGCTCAGTGTAGTGTACTGTTGTAGAGTCATAATTCACGACTTATTTACGACCAGACTTTGTCTTGTTTTTTGGCACGCCAAGTCAAGATTGAAAAATGGAGGACAAGCATTTTACATAATAGTCATAGTCATAATAATAATAACAGCAACAACAATCACAATGATGATAAGTAGCAAGGGAAGTTACATTACCTGAATTACGCATTGTTGTTCACGTTAATATTTTTATTTAAAAAATATATATATGAATTTTTTTCACTGTTTCCCTTTACATGACTCATTCTTTTTTTATTCTAAAAAGAATCATACTATTTTGGATTCATTTTTATTACAATTTTCTGTAGAACGATTTTTTTTTCTTGTAAAAAATACATCTATTTGTAAACCAAGTATTTATGCATGCATGATGAGGTGACCTTTCATCCACCTGTCAATATATATATTACCTAGATACCTATGTAACATGAAACAAATATCCATATCATCACGCACGCCACACCGCACCGGCATCATCATCATATCATCATCATTATTATTGGAAGTTATTTAGTTCAAGAAGCGAATTACGATTATGATTATTTTTACTGATGCAAATTGCAAATGAATGTCAAGAATTGCACGTTGCTTGTGCGTAATTGAAAAAAAGTAGGTATGTTGGCTTCTGATATTTTCCAAGTATGATCATCATTCATTATACTATGATTTGCATTATTATTTTTTATTGTGGTTGTATTTTTTTTGTACTGACCTTTCAAGTCCGTAAGCAATATCGGAGAATCCCTGCAAAGTAATGTTATTCCGGTCGTAGGTGACACAGCGCAGTTTGCTATTAATTTGTAACGCTTTGGCTAGCAGTCGAGCACCAACGTCTCCCATTTGGTTACCGCTACACAGAAAAAAATAAAATACAATGCAAAACTATTAGTAACATTCGATTAACCTGGTTTCAAGTGTGGTGTTTATAGGTATGTATGTGTCTTGAACCCATTTTGAGTATACACCCACATAAAAAAGGACAATTTACAAGGCAATGTAATGTAGGTACATAAATAAATAGAGGTTATGATGAATGACAGGAAGGGCATAAATTACAATTCAATTCAAATTACAAATTTGTCTTGGGTATCATTATGAAAAACACAGAATTTGTTTAACCCTTTCAAAATATTTTTTGTGTAATAAATTTAAATTTTCACACGGTCAATTACTCCCTCTTCATTATTCACCAAAAAGTGCCTCTTTGAAAAAAATATGCTGACTCATTTTCACATCCTTTTTTTATTTAAAATTCGTTCTTGACACCAGTCAAGCATATTATGGATTTATGGATTTACAACAAGTCAGTATTGTTAATGTTATTCATACAAATTTGTTTTTAAACAGAAAATAATAATTCACCCGAACGAATTTCCATAAACATTAGAATAATACTCATAATACTCTTTACTTTGCGGTTATATTTCTGTGGCTTACCTAATGTCAATATTTTGTAAACACTGATTACTACCAAGGGCATTTATAACGCTGTACAGTTCTCCCTTCAGTTTAGAGTCTGCTAGTGAGAGGGTCTGTAGGACGCAGTCCTCCTCCTGAACAAAATACAAACGACATAGTTTTTTAATTATAGAAAACAAATATTTAAAAAAAAATATTTTTTACAATTAATTAGGCTTTATTTTTATACCTGTAACATTTGAACAATGGCTTCCATCACTTGTGCCACATGTTTTGACTTTGTTGACTGTAAATTACGACCAAGATTCAAATGCTTCAGAGATTTGTTTTTACTGGCAGCTGTAACGACACCAGCCAAGTCCACATCCAAATCTGATTTAGAGAAACAAGTAAAAAATATGTCATTAGATAATCCCAGGAACAAAATTCTTTTGAATTATTAAGAGAAAAATACGATAGCAAACGTACTATTATCACTAATGTCCAAACTAGACAAGCACTTAATCCAAAGTTATTTCTGGAGAGGGAGAGTTGTGCCAGGTGAGACGTGCAACCGCGGAGTAAGGCTCCAAATACCTTTAAATTAAAAATTAAAAATCCAAACTTTAGTTAGAGTAAATGTTACGAGAACATTTTTAAATGGGGATATTCTTTATATTCAAATATTCTTACTGTTTCCAAATTGCAGTCAGTCCCTGAGAGATCAAGAAAGGTAATGGAGTTGGGTTGAGCCAGAAAATTGCATAGGTTCTGTATTTAAAACAAAATGTTACATGAGATAAGGTTATTTATTGGTATATTTTAGTACATTTTTTATATTGATAAATTGTTGTTATATTTAAACTTACATTGATATCATCTTTAAGGGAATTGCCACTAAGGTTCAGGTGGGTTAAGCTGTTGGGGGCGCATCTGTTGAGAGCGAGAGCGTGAGCTAGCTGGGCTACCCCTTTCGCCGATAAACCGCATTGAGACAGGTTGAGCCACACTGGCCCCCGGCATAGTTTTGCCAGTGGATTGCTCAGATGAATAGCACCTAAAATAGCAAAAATATATATATTTTTGTTAGCAAATCAAATTAGCTTCCTAAAAAGGCATAATTTAATCAATACATGTAAAATAATTAATCAATTTATTTATTGCTTTCATTCATCATCCCCAACATGATAAGTATGTCATATTACAATCATTATCATCCACACGTCTTCAGGCATATTTATCGATCCAAAATCAACTTTCATTTAATTACCTATCCCCTTAATTAGCAGATGATAATATCAACTACACATATGTGGTGAGGATGATACTACTACCCATATTCGCTCATTAAAAAAAATAAAAAAACTACATACGAATTTAATTCGCATCTTCAAGTATTTTTTTCTTGGCGCGGAGGGGACATTTTAGATATCCCTCTATACTAAATAAAAATGTAAATCTTTATTATTTTGAAAATTAAATTCACTCTTTCAAGTTGAGAGTCTCAACTCATCTCACACAAATAAATTTTCCTTTCATTTCATTTAATTAGCCTACAATAAAAAATAAAAACGTGTCATTCAATTCATCATCGTCTTAAAAGGAAAAAAAGTACAAAAAATTCGCAGTAGCAAAAGGTAAGCACACATGCTCTTGCATTTCAAATGTGTGCATGAGTACTTATTATTCTGCGTCTCTTTAGCCAACTTTGGTAAATTAAGTTGATAAGAAAACTAATAAAATTGAATTGAAAACCTTTCAATTGAATTAAGAAAATTTTCTTCACGACAATACTTCTTTTTTATTATTATTTCCCCTACCAAAAAAGGACCTCCTTTTTCTTTGAAAACCACAAATAATTGTTTCAAAAGAACACAATAAATTAAACTTTGAATATCTTTTTTCCTTCTTACCTTTATCCTCAATCATGTTGTGTGACAGGTCTAAGGTGTGAACTTGACTATTGGTATTGTAGCTTAAGGCTGCTGACAATTTCTGAGCAAAGTCTCTGCAAAAGCAACAGAAAAAACACATACATAAATAATTAAGTAAACAATGCTTATATTTAAACAGGTGTATTTATCTACATATTGTTTTAACAATCAACAATAAAACAATGCCGTATAAAAATATTTACAATGAAAGCAAACCAAACACTTGACTTTTCCACTTTTGTATTTAAATTTCTTTGTTGCACTTGATCCAATCATTTTCGACGACGAATTCATTGGAAGAATTAAAACAAGGTGTCGCGTTTGCATTTAAATTTCAAGGAATAAAGATGATGATGATGAGTGAAAATAAAAATTGAAGTTTGTTGCACTATAAAACAGTATACATATTTGTATTAAGCAGGTCATTTCCGTTTAAGAATTTAGCAAGAAAAAATATAGAAAAGATGAACATTTAAACTTCTTTTAAGGGTATATGAACTGTGAACAATTTGTATCATTAAAACAAATTGCCGAAAAAGGAAGTTACCACCCTACAAACCAAGAGTTACGAAGACATCCTTTAAAAAAATAAATGTTTTCATTAAAAAAATTTGTTCTACAATATCCGTTAACACTATGAGCACACTAAATGCTAAAAAACAGAGCACTTTTTTATAAGATCAGAGATGCGTTATTATATTAAATGGAGATGGTGATGGTGTCGAAACGGATATTACACGATTTTTTACAGAAAATAAAGAGGTTAAACCATGAAGAAAATGAGATCACGCATCCACCTGTTTCTTCCAAAACTGACATTATAACAAGAATGTACACAAAAAACAAAAATATAACAAGAAAATATACCTATTTGCTAAATACGTAGAAGAAAGGAAATGGAGAGCTTCACTCAATTAAGTAATCAGTACAAAAAACTATGAGTGTCAGAGTATCACATAAAGTATACCTACTTGAATACATTTTTTTCAAATAAAATTTTTTGCCACCATTTTTTTATTCGAATTTTTCTCTCTAAAAAATGAATGAAATTGAGGCTACGTGACAGATTTTAAAGCACTTGCGTTTAAGGGTATGTGTTGGTATGGATACATTTAAGGTTACATTACAAAGTTAAAATAGATCTCACAATATTTTTTTCCTGAAACATTTAACACATATATTTTTAAGCTCTACTTTGTCTCTTTAACAATTTTTGTGATAAAAAATTATGTATTTATTTTAGTTTTTCGCGTAATTAAATTTAAACTGAACCAAAATTCCTATTTTAAGCCTAAAAATTTACATGCCTAAAAGTAATACGCACGCAATTTAGGTACCAGAAGTAAAGTTTGTAAAACTGTGCCTTTTCCTNTATTGCAACACACATGCAATTGCTATTACATCCTACAAAAAGGCTCCATCCAAAAATCATGAATTGAATGCATTTTATTTTACTTTTTAAATATATATGTTCGTTTCTCTATTTTAGATACGCTTTTATAATAGGCGGAGTAAACGATTTTATTTTTTTAGGACTTTTTTACGACTAGATAATTTACCTACAATTTTGTTTACTGTGTGATTAGTACACACATTTTTTTATGTCATCATGTCGTGTACTTTATTATTTTTTAAAATCAGTGTGTGTTTTTGTCTCGTTGACTGTCTGTCGAGTCTGTCAGTCTACTGCACGCATTGCATTTACAACTAAAATAAAAAAAATTGATTGATGCAAATGCAATGCAGTTTTATCTGCATAATAATAAATGATTATTATTATGATATGATGATAACTGCTGATTTGATGGTGATGATCAAGATGATGACGCAACACACACGGCAATCAAAATTCAAAAAAAAAATCAAAAAAGAAGATCACCAAAAATAAAATAATCATTCCTTATCCCCCTTCTTCCCCTCCTCCACAAATCCTTAAATGGGATTTCCAATACATATATTTATCTTTCAAATCCATTTTCATTCTTTTTTTATGTAACGCAAAATTCTCCGATCAAATAGAACACATTACTACTGCTTCTTTAACAAACTTGCGCAATTTATATCATCATCATTATGAAATTGGTCAAACAACAATAAAAGCGCATAACAAGGCATTGTGCAGAGTGCAGCAATGCACTAAAAAAGTCTAACTGTATAACATACAGACACACAGAGGGTGACGAGACAACGACATCACTTTCGCCATCACATCATCCTCACTCATCAAAAATCACGACCATCATCCCGCGCCCGATAAGTCCATAACATAAATATAATATATTTACCTACTTATATATATTCATCATGATATATATACAATGGAAATATAGCACAAAAAACAAAACACGAAGTAAAGAGATAATAATAATGACTCTGATCAAAAGAATAATAATGACCCATGTTTTAGACTAAAAATATTATAATTATTATACAGGCATGTCTATACATTTTTTATGCCTTGCAAGAAAAAACATGCATCAATCAATTTTTCATTTATTTCATCTTGCTCGTTTTCGTGCCATGCTCATCTTTCTACTTGTTTTGTTTTTCTTCATTTCATCATCTGAGCATGTGTGCATATATCTTTTGATCACTCATCCAAAAAATATATGTAAAAAATAAATCTTGTAAACTGAACTGAATTTCAGCAACCTGTATAGAAACCCTATAAAATACAGATTCTGTATATTGTATATAGATTCCTCCAACTTATTAACATGGGTATAATTTTTTTTCATCATCTCTCTCTCTTTATTTCGTGAAGAGTGAGAAGGCCTAACTCCAAAATCATAATAAAAATTATAAAAATAATCAGTGATGTGTCTCGACTTTTTGGTGGTTGTGTGCGTATTTTGTGATGTAACACATCAAAAACTATAAAAAATATATTAATTATTATGTATATTATATTATTTTTTCGCACATGACCATGTCTGCGTATCGATTCTTCTGTCTGTTGTACTTGACTTGACTCTGATGTTGAAAAAAATGTATTTTTTATTGTTTTTTTTCTTTAAAAAACTTACGCTGTATAATACATGTGTTGATGGTGATGATTGATGATGGTGATGGGGGTGATGGTGAGGGGGAGGGTGATGAAGGCTATGGCTATGATGAGCCCTTGGTTTATGGTCAAACATTTTTATTATTTAAATAATTATGTTTAATCCATTTTATTTTTTTAAATAGAAATTGATCACTTTTGTCACACTAAATAATTTACACGTGACACAATTTTCAACACAATTTCTAATGGAAAACTTTTCTCCCAGAAATAAAATGTGCGTTTTACAATTATTAATCTTTAATCCAATCACTCATTAAGAATGCACAACCAATCAAATTAAGAACTTGCAATAAGCATTCTGTCTAGTAATAATAATGATGATGATGACGGGATTGAAATGATGATAAAATAATGACAAGACTAAAAAGCACCCCTGTGAAGATTCACGAAAAGGAAGCTCAACAATAGAATATAAAACTCAGATCTCTGCTGCACTTCTCTCGCAAAACTCTTTTTTTATTATTCTCTTCTCAAATCACTATACCACCTTGTCTGCTCACAACAACAACAACAATAACAACAAATTCGACAACAAATCATATGTCGTTCCCATTTTCATGTAGGTATACTCTTTCTAAAACAACCAATCAAGCAAGCCATGCCATGACACATGACAGATAAAAAGTGACATCAAGAGACACACTCTCAAGCTCTCTCTCTCTCTCTTCTTTCTCTTCTTATTATGCCCTTTTCAAGGCAAAAACTATATTTTATAATGCACTGTGCACTTTTCAATCCTAATCAAATCACATCACATGAATATATGTAGGAAATATATATACATATAAATATATATATATCATCAATATATATATTCACACACACGCACAAGCAATTACTAATATTCTTATTATCCCTTGTTATTCAAATGAAACTTTTGCACCCCGCCGGTGGTGTTCAAGGTTTCAAATCCCAAAACCCAACAACCAAAAAAAAACTGCAGCTGTAGCGGCTGCTGTTGCTGTTGATCTCTTCACTCTTTTAAACTGCAATAATTTTCTGTCAATATCATCATGATCATCATCATCATCTGCACATATCACTGTTAAATCACCCACGACCACTATTACAATTATTGCAAGGATTCACCATGTCACGTCAAAAAGTAGAGGACTAAATCAATTCCCTTTTGACTTTTGAATGTGCGATAAGGAAAGTGCTGCAGCAACAATGAGAAGCAACAATGAAAAATGAAATCAATGCACTGCAGTAGTAAAGGGAAATATAAAGACTGTAAACTAAACTATTAAACCACACATTCGCCCTTCAGCAGCAGCAGGACTTGACTGAGTCAGTGCTACTATGCTGCTAACTCTACAGAGATTATTTTATTGTTATTATGCTATTTGGTGGATCCAAGTACACTTTGTAAAATGGAAAGGTAGTACAGTATATTATCAATAGTTACAAAGATATAACACAACAATATGACAAGAAGTAGTGCAAAAAAA
>JAITYZ010003299.1:0-18391 GCA_027744595.1 Paronellides praefectus | reverse complement strand
TGAAATAAATAAATAAAGAGTTGTTGTTTTGAAACATTTATAGTTAAAATTTCTAACAAGTTTTTGGAAGTATGACGATCATGAAACAACATAGTCATAAATTCAATGCATGATAAGACGGAATCATGAGTACTCTAGATGATGTTAGCGAATCATACCCTCCCACCACTGCCACTTCATTCCCTGACCCTGACACCTCCGGTGATCCGCCACCCGACGAACCGACCCCCGATGAAACTGATAATACCCCTGATGTCGTTTCATCTTCTTCCTCAGGATGGAATTTAATCTCTTCGGTAAAAATGAACGACACGTTCCCCGTGTCAAAACACAGGTGTTCCACAACTGGGATGGAAGTAGTCCACGCTCATGTGAACGGTCCTGTCGTTCACTGTTATTGGATAGTTCCCCACAAGCTGGAAGATGACTTTGGTCTACCGCACATTCTCCAAAACATGGTTTGGCAAGGAGGGAGTAAAAACTTTTCCCATCCCGGTTTATTCCAGCATATTTCCAATCAATGCTTTACCACTCCACCGAAATCCTGGGCGGAAAGGGATCACTGCTGCTATCATCTAACAACCGCCGGAAAAGAAGGATTTTCAAAGCTACTTCCAGTGGTCTTTGACCACTTGTACATGCCTCAAATACAGGAAGCTTCATTTCTTCATGAAATTTTCTATGTTGATGGTGATGGAAAGGAGCATGGGCATTGTCACAAGGACATTACCCATTTGGAACGGGATCCGGATGAAATTACAGCTTTAGAGTTAATCCGAAAAGCTTTTGGTGAAGAGTCCACCTACAAGTACAGCATTTATGGAACGTCTGAGAATCTACGAAACTTGGAAACATCTCTTGTGGACAAATTGAAAGCATTTCATGAAAAGTTTTATCATTTGTCCAACACTTGCCTGGTCATTTGTGGGGACATTGAGAAGGATGATCTTTTCAACATACTTAACCCTATAATATCTGGAGAGTTGGGGAAAAGGCGGGATGGTTGGAAAAAGCCGTGGTTGGAAGAACCTATTCAAACAATCAGTGACCCTGTAATGAGTCGCACAGAGTATCCAGCTACCGCACAAGTTGTAAGTCGAAAACAAGCTGCAATAGTAAGAGTCGGAATTTTGGGACCTCCATCCACAGAAAAATTGAATAGATGCGTGGCCATGCGACTTGCTTTGGAATATTTAATGACGGGGCCCGTTGTGGAACTATTTACCCGAAGGATGACAAGAACTTCCGTAATAAGTTTGACGGCTCCGGACGGTCTAACGCAACTGGCTACAACGCTTTCCGTTTCGGAATACGAATTCAAGCAAACCCTGTTTTCCATCGAGTGCCGCAATGTTCCCCTTGAAATGATTTCGTCAGTTCCACATATTCTTCGACGAACATTGCAAGCGCAAATTATGGATGAACATGAATTTGACTACGAAAGAATGTGTAAAGTTGTGGAACATTTTTACCAAGAGGAAATGACAAACTTGGAAACACACATTGAGGAAAAGATTGTTCATGCCATTATCCCAGACTTTCTGTACCTGGAAAACGACTCTGATCTGATGTTTGACAGGAGAATTAATCATGCGTACACAATAAATCACTTCCTAACGCAGTCAGCCGACTTTTGGAAGCACGTGATTAACGGAATGCTAGACTTGGAGTGGACAACGGTGGGAGCCGTACCAAGTTCCAGTTACCATGATAGACTCAAACAAGAGGAGCTAGAGCGGATTGAGCTGAGAATGACCAAGGAGCACATCAAAAACACAAAAAAGCTTGCACAGAGGCATAAGGCGGCTCACAAATTATTCTGCATGCATCCTCCAACGGAACTTGTAGACCACTATCATTTGCCTTCAATCAACTCGATCGGATTTACAAAAATTGTCAGAAGGGATAATCCCAGATGGACACAGGACACGCTATGCAATTTGTACGTGGATGATGTGGAATCCAATTACGTATTCCTGACTATCTTGATGGACACGAGTGAGCTGACTCTGGATGAAAAGAAATATTTGGTGTTATTTGCAGAAGGGATCTTGAATGCGCCTTATTTGGATAGTTCGGATAATTTTCATACGGCGGAGGATATGAAAATGAGAATGCAACAAGACTGCATTCAGTATGAAACTTTCTTTGGATTGGAATGGTGTGGAAAACTAAATGACAGAACAAAATTTTCTTGCGGAAGCTATCCACATTTGTTTTGCTTGAGATTTCTGCTGGATGTCACAAAGGTCAAATTGGGATTCCAATGGGCACACAATCTCCTTTGGAATACAAAGTGGCAAGCGGATAAAATGAAACAGACTTGCTTGAGCTTGTTCAGAGAGGTGGACAGAGAACTCAAAAATGTAGGGTCGGTAATGACACGTTGCATGCTGGTTGACTCTCTTTATCTGATGAATAGCGTTCCAAAATGTATTAGTTTGGTAAGACAAAAAGCCTTTCTCCGGAGAATTGTCGAGGATTTGCCAAAAAGTGCCAGGAAGGTTTCAAAAGTGCTGGAAGGGATAAGAATGACCATTCTACGACCAGAAAACATGACCGTACATGTTGCAGGAAACTTGAAGAAGATGGAATTCAACTTGGCCACAGATCCAAATGAAACGAATAGTACGAACGGGATCGCACAACTCCTCAGAGACACGTTTGATTACACTGGTTGGCATTGGGGTTATGACACGAGGAGATTGTCGAATGGACCAGATACTTTGTGGATGCGCAGCCCGGAATGTATTGCAAAATGCTCCAGGGAGCAAATTCTTCGCATGACATTGACAGAAGAGCAACAAGATGAGGACGGAGCGGAGGAAAAGCTTGGCTGTCTGATTCAAGCGTCGCCATGCATGCGCTCATGGCAGGATCCAGACTATCCAATTTTGTTGGTAGCTCTTCAATATTTTATACTACAGGATGAGGGGCCATTCCAAAAGGAAATTGTGGAGGCGGGGTTAGCAGAAGAAGTGGACATTAGGCTGAACCCTTCAGAGGGTCTCCTCTACTTTGAAATGAGGCACTGTCAAAACATCGCGTTGGCGTATAGCAAGGCTTATGACATTATAGCGAATCACTGTAAAATGGATGACGGTGGCACTAAATCTTCCTTTCAAACCGATGGACCTCCAGTGACCGTTTGGGATACTTTGCTATTAAGCTCGGCCAAAAGTGCTATGATTTTCAAATTGTCGTTTGAAGAAAACACGCCGCAATATGTCGCCATGCTCAGCTTACTCTCGTATTATAAAGGGTCCCCTCAACTGGGATCTTCAAGGAGAAAGCTAATGGAGAAAATTGCGAATGCCACATTGTCACAGATTCAAGAGGTCACGGGAAAATATTTAAGACCATTGTTTTTGGAGCCTTGCACATGTGCAGCTAGTGCTCCAAAAGAGAACGCAATTCCAATCATCAAAGAGCTTATGGAGTATGATTTTCTTCTTCAAAACTTAACGTGCATAAAAATATTATTCAGGTGACAAATATATTATAGAAATTAAACTGTTGTGTTTCCATTTTTTAGACGTTGTGGCAAGCGACTTACCTTGATACCTCCCGTCGAGCAATCATCATTGGCCAGTTATAACTTGTAAAAAAAATTGCCAAATGACTATTAAAATTATTCAGAAATATACAACAATAAACTAATTTGTACTTTTGAATAAACTCGAGAATTTAAAATGTATCTCTTTTTGGTTTTTTATTCAATTTGTTTATTGTGTTTTCTGTACATATCACCGTTCTTAGACCTTTTATTCTCTGAAATGAACTTTTTTTGGTTGGTTCTATACCCCACGCTCCACACTGCGCTCCATTTTTTAAAAATGATCTTCCAGTTTTAATTGTCTATTTGTCTAAAAATTGTTATTTCGTAATATTTAAATTACAACAATGTTAATACAGTTTATGATTTTTACGTTGGTATACTAAATATCAAAATAAAACAAAAAAATGCGCAATTGTAAAAGGTTTTTTCTAACGGAACATATTGTTTACGTTTACATAATTATGTATGTATCCAAATTTCAAGCCGCATTTTCTTTTACAACAGACACCAATTTTGCTATATAAATATTTTTCACATAATAATAATTTTTTAATAACCTTTCTTCCAAATTAATTAACATCGTTTGGTTTTTTTTCTACAAGATTATAATTTATTGCATAATACACAATTTTTGCAACAATAATACACTTTACATTTCTCGGTTAATTAGGATCATTAACAATTTTTGATAATAACTTTTCTTTTGATTTTGAAGTTTTTCATTGCGAGTCTTTATTTTTATGTTCGAAATGGCTGACAAATAACAAGTTTTTGTTTTGAAACATTTGTTGATTTGTCACAAAATACTAATTTACACGATCAACAATAACAGTACTAAAGGTAGTAGTAAATTGATTATTTAAGCCGCTATGTTTTTTTTGTATACAAGTTCAAATTCATTCAGCAGGTTTGTTTGCCTGCTTTCACTCTTTCCCCTGTAAAAATGCAGTGAACGCTAATTAATTTAACTGCACTATCTTCACCACTACTACTTTAATTATGCCTCATAGCCACATTTCGACTATTCTAGTACATTCTGATTTATAATTTTTAATCAGCTGATCACTCTGTTCACAGTTAACTAGGCTAGTTAAACTAGCATTTGCAAAAAAAAGAATGTCATTTATTTCCAAAAGAGTCTTTTTTCACACCTTTTTAAATGCTCAATCTGGCTAAAATGAATATACCCTACACCACAGCAGGTGATCAGTTGATTAAAAAGTGTAATTTTGCATAAATAATAAAAACATACATTGTTTATCACAATATAAGGCATATTACAAAAAAATATATTTCGACATGATCAACAAACAACTTGTTTTTTTGTTGTTAAAATGCATTCCGTTTAATGCAGAATTCCTGATGCTCCATCTTCCTTTGTGTACGCGTGATGTGATTTGACCATCATTTGACTGAAAACTTATGAGATGGGAAGTTGGCCAATAATGATGGTAGTAGTATTTACTGTGATGATCAGCGACGACATTTTGAAACAGAATGCAAGTGATCTTACATAGTGAAGTATATCTGTATAGGTAGTAGTTACACAATATTGATAAATTGTTGAAAGTGCAATATGTATTGTGTGTGAGAATAAGCAAAAATAAAACTCTTTTTTAGTGATGTATATTTTATGATTATATTGATCAATTAATTTTTAAAAGATATACATAAATTATTTTAATTTGTTGATACAAATAATGAAGCGTTGTTGTTGCTGTTGATTGATTGCGTTATTTATTCCCTAACTTAATAATAAAACTTACATTTACTTTTTTTTCCTGTTGGATTAATTAATAAAATCGCTTTAGAGGTAGCCAAGCGTGGAGTACGTTTTCACAAACGTGATACTTTCTGGCCTTGTACCGTTTCTGCAATACAAATCAGATACTGCATTAATTGCTGTATAATAAGAACAATAATAAATTGATTACACTAGCTAACAATTAAAATTATTAAATTATATAATAATAATTGTAATTATATCGAAACTAGTTAAATCTTTCATCATACAATTCTTACAATTGATAAAATTTAAGCTGTAAATACAAACTTACTCATGATCCCAAGGACAAACTTCAACATCCTCTCCTTGCCCTTGTTGTTGTTGCTTATTTTTATTGTCCGCTGGTGCAGCAGTAGAAGTCGTCGAGTTACATTGCTTCGACGGAATCGGGAGAGACAGGTTTGGGTGTGCTGGCAATGAACCCAATAATGATGATACAGGGATAACAGTAGACGCCTCCTGTGATCCTGGTATCTTTTGTTTCTCCGATGATGACGATGATGATCCTCCCCCAGCCACTGCAACAGTCTCATTTGGAATACTAGCACTATGAGTTGATGACCCAGCTATATCAATCATGGTACTACTTCCTCCTCCGCTTTCTCCACATGCAAGAGGAGCCTGCGTTGTCCCTGTTGCCGTTGTTGACTGAATTGAAATGGAAGGGGAAGCGTGAATAACACTTTCCTTGCTAAGGGAAGTGTTTGATGAACTAAAATCGCCTACCATCCCATAAGCTCCGCTTTCACTACTCACAGACGGCTGCTGCTGAGGTTTAACGGGTTTATTGTGTTGATTGTCTAAAAGGGCTGCACTGGATGAGGTCGATGGTGTTGGACTGATATTCCGTTGATGAGCTGGAGAGGGGGAGGAGGAAATGGACCCTTGCTTTGAAAGCACACTCTCCTGTCGCACGACCATTGCTGCTGAAGTGGTGGCAGCACTCGCGCTACTTGTGGATGGTGACGCCTTTGACGAAGAATCAGTCACTACTACTTTCGCACTGGAATTGGAAGTGGACGACGTTTGTTTTTGGGAAGCTGCCATTAGAGCGGCTGCTGATGTGGATGGTTTATTGACTGCTGCTGCTACGGCGGCGGCAACAGAAGTAGACGGAGCAGCCTGAGTAGTGGAAGTCACTGATTGGGACAAGGAAGCAGATCCACCCTTGTCCTTTTCTGGAAGCTTTTCCATACTTTCCCAGGGACAAACGTCATCAAAACTCCCTTGAGACCTGGAGGTGATGCCCAATTGTCATAAAATGAAAGTGTCTCACAATACCCCGTTTAACATATTTGCAAACATTTAAAGTTATATATATGGCAGCAAAGAGAAAAGGTAGCGTTACGGAACATTTGAAAGGACACATACAAATTTATACAGAGTTCTACAGTTACCACAAACCAACAACTCACAACAAAGTAATCCACAATACAACAACGTCACACGGAAGTCAATAAAAAGGATCATGGTCAAAAACAACATATTATAGGTACACATATCTTGGTTTGACGAACACACAAAATAATGTCATATTTCCCGTTACGCCATAATCGTCGTCATCTTAATCCTTCGGAAAAAGTGTCCGATGCAGCTATCCAAGACTATAATAGCTAGTCAAATCTACCTATTTTCTACCAATATAGGTAGTAGGATACATATTCAAACGTTGAGGCTACGACGCTGCTGCTCGTAACCAAAAAATATTTTTTATTTAAAAAAAAGTCGTTTATAATTATTTGAGGTATCAATTCTTTTAAACAATCTCTCTAAAAATAGGAACACCCAGTACAAAATGCCAAAAAGGTGACAACAAATCAAAAAATTCTAATAAATCTAAAAAAAATTAAATGCTTGGACATTAATAGACATTGAAATTGAAATCACGACACGACACGAACATTTACGGAAACAATGCAGTGCAGTTCAACAACAGTTATTTTTATTAAATGGCAAAGTGAATGAAAGAAAATTGTACGGTGAACAGATAAACAATAAATGCAACATTTACTTTCAAAGTATATTTTTGATAAAAGGAAAAAATGGCATTTGATCTGCTATGATTACAATTCACAATTCAAATCGGAAAAGAGTTCTAAATGTATTCATTTTGGAGTACAAGAGAGAATAAATAGATAGATACAAGAGAAAGATATATAGAGAAAGAGATAGAGAGAGAAAAAGAGAAAGTATGTAGTTTGGTGAAAGGATTTTTTGTAATATAAATGGTAGAAGATATGCACATAGTATATTTTTTTCTTACAGCGTATTAAATGTAGAGTCAAAATCTCTCCTGTCATCCTGAGCTAAATCTCCCCTATACACACACATATGAACAAGTTGGAATATATTCAAGACAAGATAGAAGAAGACATTAATCGAAGATGGACCCGTTCAAAAACTCGAAAATATGACTGGTTTTACTTTTTACCTGAACACTTGATTTTGTTTGATTTTTTTCTTTTGAACCATCCATGCGAACGTATATTTACAGAAAAAAAGTAAGTTTCAAAGAAAGAAAAGAAGAAAGTATTGACGTTGTTGGTTTTTGGCTGGCAAGATATTATTTTTAAAGTTATGTATAATAGTCATAAAGTTGATAAGTATGTAATTATTGGTTATTTTAGTAGGTTATGTACAAACAACATATTGATGAATGTATATATAATTTATATTTTGCAAAGTAGATTGGTAAGTGTATGTATTATAGAAAAAAATATTTTATGAGGTGATGAGCAAACCTGTACGGACAGTCGGCCATGACGGATAACTTATCGGTATCGAGACTGGAACCAGAGATAAGGTCGGTCTTGTTCCCTGTGGCCATCAGAATTGCCTCGTCGGCGGCTTTGAACATTTCTCCAAGACCCATGTTTGCTGGGGGTAATGTGAGCACCCCGCCCACGGGAAAAATTGGGGGCGTGGCCGTGGAAGACTTTTTCTTCCCCAGAGCAAGATAGCTGAGAAACTTGTCCAGCCTCTTTTTTTGATTGATTGGCTGAAGGGCATTGGCCAGCAGAGTTTTGTACTGCTCTGAGCGTATGAAGCGAGGGTAACAGTCTTTCTTGAGCAACATGGTGTACACGTGCTCGGCTGCCGGGTCAAAGGTGAACCGGGAAGGGGTCAGGTAGTTGAGCTCTTTTTGAACAGCTTCCATTGTCCTCATATCAATATTGATTTCACAGGGGGCACCCGGCGAAAGGAACTCACTTTAAAAAAAAAAATCAATCCAAAAATATTTTAAAACTTTTCCATGAATATTTTAAAGGCTAATATAGTCTTTTCCCTTTATATAGTCATAGTCATAAAAATTCTCACTTGTAAATTTGCTGTGCTTTTCCGCGGAGTTGGGACGCAGGGCCATATCGCAAGTCTCTTACAGCAAGCCAAAATCGGATGTTTTCGTGACAATACTCCTTTTTCAGGTACGTAGTGATTTCCCGTAAACCTAAAAATTCAACGTCCAATATACAATAACGCATGTACATATAGGTATGTAATCGACCCATTGTTTAAAAAATAATAAATAATACAATAATTTAATTTGTGCAAACCAGTTGGATCTAGCACTAGGTCTTCCATTGAAGTGGACCACTTCTTTACACGCCTCTCTGTGGGAATTTCGATTCTAGAAAGTAATGAAAGTTTTTGTTATTAGTCCACTTTTATGTGGCATCCACAGTATAGTTTGTTTGTTTGTTTGTAATGTGTGTAGTTTGTTGGGTCAACTTACAAGGGAGCATTGATAATCCAATAGCATGGATCATCCGATATCCAAGGATTGGACGGCTGCCTCGGAACCAAAAACGGATCGTGCTCATGGTAAGAGTCAAAATGTGACGCCAAGCTCTCCAAAGCCTGACTCACTTTAATTCTCGTCCTAATACACGACGTCCTAAGCAGATCCACCTCTGCTCTCAAATCCTCGATCAGATTCGTTCTTCTGATCTGCTTCACCCCTTCTTTGGCATGGAAGTCATGTTTGTACATAGGTGGTGTCTCCACACAACAGCTACTTTTTTGTTTTCAAAAAAACATGGTACAACAAGGTCAACTTTTTACATTCAACATTTCAAATCCATGCAAAAAAAGAAACAGCAACATCACTTCCCTTTAACCTTACCTTCGTATACGCTAAAGGCCGTTTAAAAGTGACCTCCTGATGTAGTGGATCAGGAGAACTGGGTTTATTATGCGTTAATAGCTCCATTCTCATTGGAATATGATTTTTTTTAAATCTTCACTTCAATTTCTTTTTAAAAAAAATAAACTTTCTACAGAAAAAACAGAGATGAATGAAGGAAACACTCGACAAAAAACTACACACTTTCACCACTTCAAAACTTCAAATAATGTAACAAAATTTTCTTGTTCTTCACCACTTTCTCTCTCTCTTGCTGGTGATAAGGATGATAATAACAAAAACAGCTATTCTTCTTAAAATTATTTAAACTCAGCATATTTATTTGCTCTTTTTTTGTTAGCGTTTTATCTTTTGAACTAGAGAAAAAGGAAAGACTTTTGTGTACTTTTTTGTTACTTGTTAATTCTTACTTTTCATCTATTATATTCTTATTTCGTTTCTTATTTCTCCCCTTTCACTCCTACTATTATTACTATTATTATTTTGTTATTGTATTATGCAGCAGCGAAAGCATTAATTTCTTGTCGTTTTTTTCGTTGTTGTTGTGTTGTGATCGTCATTCCTGTGTTTTTGTTGTTTGTTCACCTAGTGCAGTAACAGTGTAGTAGTGGTAGCAGTAGTAGGAGCAGCAGTAGTAGTCTTAGTAGTGGGGCTGGTGGTATGTGGTGAAAGAATAAAGAATGCGTTTTATTTCTATTCTTCTAATTTTCAAGAGACAATTGAAATTCATTACACTCTCGGGCATTTCTCGCTCTCTTTTCTATGTTTGTATTACTTGTGGTCTGGTTGGTAAAAGTATAGAATGAACTGAGCAAAAGAAAAGTATAGAGCAGCACACAGCAACTCAAGTCTCAGTATTCAGTAGAATCTTGTCTCGTTTTATATTCTCATGTGGGTTTTTTTTGCCAGAGGTGGTGGTGGACAACTAAAAGTAAAAGGTAACGATGTGACTATGGGCAATAGAGGAACACTAATGGGCACCTCACTTTCTTTTGTGTGTGATGAGGGCAGTATGCACATATATGTATTATACAGTCGTAGAAAAGAGTAAGGATGAAGACAAGACAAGAAATAAGAAAAGAAGAATGGAGAGAGAGAGAGAGAGAGTAAAAAAAGTGAACAACAAATACTAAAAAAGGTGACAATAATACCCTGTCTGTGCTGTTGTAGTAGTAGTAAGATGAGCTGCTTTTGTCCCTGTACACTTTTCTTCTCTGCTACTTGCCTTTTTTTTACATATATAAGCTTTTTGCAGTTTACACTTCTTGGATTTGTATTGCTACTTTACTTTTTCCAGTTCAGATGATGAAGAAAATGAGAAAACTTGGCTGCTGCTGCTGCTTGCTCGACTGCTGGTGGAGGGCTGTTGTGTGTGGAGAAAACTGGTATGAACTCAAAACAAAATGAAAACAATTTTTGCTCGCTTTTTTTGGAAGGTAGCTGGAGACTACTATAAGCTGTGTAGCGTGTGTGTGTGTGTGGAATGAAAGGGAGATGTATAATACATTGGGTAGATAGGTATAGTAGTTGGTTTTGCTTTAACTAAGTTTTTTTTGTCGGAGAGAGCAGAGGTAGACAGATATGGGCTGCTCGTATAAAACAGGTTAGTTTTGGTGTGTGTGGTGGTGGTTGCAGGAGAAAACGGAGAGACAAGTGAAGTAGTATTAGTATGTATTTTTTATGCTCTCGGCTTTCACCACCACCGCTTTGCCACTATTGGTGTTGCTTTTGCAAGTATAGATGCACTACTATGACCGCTGCTTTTGCTGCTGCTGGTTCTCTGCGTTTGCGTTTTTTTACTGGAGAGCTTTGATATGATGATGTTGTGAAATGAAATGGCAATAGGGGCAGTGGAACTATAGTAGCAGTATAAAAAGGCTATAGTATTGATATGATGATGTGCAAAAAAAGTCTACTCAGAAAGTAAAGAAAAAAGGGGGAACAAAACTCTGTTATATTTTTTCTTATTGGTATATTGTATTATTGCTGCTATATTGATGCTGCTGCTGCAATATTCCTTATGGTATGTGTATGGTCTCGTAGTGGTGATGGTTTTGGTGGCGGGGTACTTATATGCTTGAGGAAAAATCAGGAAGGGAATGAGAATGTAAAAGAAAGCACATTAAAATTGGAAAGAGGAAGCAACTAAAAAAAGGGTCCATATTATGTAAAAAGTATTATTATTGTTGTTTACTGGAGCAGCAGAAAAAAAAGAGTAGGAGAGAGTTTTTTGGAGCTTTGAAAGAACAGCGATGGTGGTTGTTTTCGTGGAGTAGTGGAGGAGGATGATCTGGATTGGATGCAGAAAGAGAATAGGAAAAGAAAAGATGCCGTTTTTCTGTTGTATAACCTAAAGCTCTCTCTCTCTCTCTCTGCCTTTTTTTGGTAGATGGGTTAAGAATAAGAGAGAGAGCAAGAGAGAGAGAGAGATAGAAAAGCAGAGGCGGATGAACAAGGCGAGAGATGATGATAATGATGACGGCGATGCGATGGGAGAGAGATGCGTTTGAGCTCTTAAAAATAGGCCATACTAATACTTATTAAGTGGATCTCCTTCTTTTTTCTTCTTCTCTCTCTCTCTCTCTCTCTTTTCTGACGTTCCTTAACTTTGTACTGTTGTGTCGTCGGCGTGAGAGAATCAGTGAGTAATGATCATGATTATGAATGTTCTACGATAAAGATGAAGCCTGTTGTTCTGTATAGCGCTGCTCTTTTATTAGATTTCTTTCGGAAAACAGGTTAGAGGGAGAGATCAGAAATGCATGCACCTGCTGAAACAAGATACGGCATGGAAAAGGGAGCTGTCGATATAAATGAACGTTAACGTGCCGGAATTCGAGAGGATGGATGGATTGCATATGTGAGAGTGTGAGAGGAGCGCTGCTCCTGGGCTCTGACTCACATACACGATAGCTTTCTTCCTTTTCTTAAATTTCGTTTTTTTTCGGAAACAGGAAAGAGAAGAGAGAGAGGGAGAGAGAACGAAGCAGCTCAACAGCGTCTTATTTACGACTATGAAGAAGAAGTAGTGGTGGTGGTAGTGGTGGAAGTGAAGTTGTTGCTTGGTTGATCCTTGTTTGAGTGATGTGTCTACTTTATAATGTATAAACCTTTCATACAGAGCTTCTCAGCAGGCAAGAGAACAAGAAGAACAATAATAATATGTAATATGGATGAATATTCTCAAAAGAAAGAAAAAAATGTGTGTATGCTTTTCTACAAAGTTAAAAGTACAAAGTTCACTATGCGGATATAATGTTGTTGCTGCTGTTGTATTACATATAAACTGTTGTTCATCTTTAAAATAATAATTTGTTCCTACTCACTATTATGTATGGTTGCTGTAATAGTAATAGTAGGATTGGGATTATATAATGATGAGAAAAGAAAAAGAAAATGTCGATTTTTTTTTCTTTAGTAATCTTTGAAATATACATTTGAGTGCATTTGTATGAAAGTATGAATATGCCTCTGAAAATGAGAGCAGACGAAAATGAGCACTTCTGACTTTCTGAGCACAGGCAAAATTATTAAAACTGGTTACAAGATTGAAAAGTTATTTTGCTCTCTCTCTTTCGTTCTGTGATGATGAGGATTATCAAAAGTGGCAAGGCATAAACAGACAGAAAAGGTTCAAGATTGAAGAGTAAAAATGAAATAAAAGATGATGATAAATGATTTCTCCGCTGCTGCAGTGTCCCTCCTCCTTCCTGTCAACATTGCTTACTTTTGCATTTTGTGAAGACAAAGGTTTATTAAATAACATTCTATTACTATTATGATGAGAACATCAGCAATATCTGCGTTAGCATTACCGTCAGCATATATAAAAATTCTCTGGAGAGAAAATATAGAGAGACATGAGCAAGACAGTGAAGGACGGTGAATCAAGTCGTGAGGAAAAGAGGAAATCAGACTTGTCCTCTGTGATGACGATATGATGATGATGAACTATGGGGTTATATATGTGTGGTGCTTTTATGCCACTACTTCTGCTGCTCTTTGATGATAAATGGGATTGGATTTTTTTTAAAGAATGCATGAATGAATATAAATACTTAAAAACATGGTGAATGAAGAAACTAAATAGGAGCAGCAGCAGCTACAGGAACAGCAGAGCCAGTAAGAGAACAAAAACCAGAGAGTATCAATGGCTAAATGAGATAAATTATGTATGGAAAAGACCGTCTTTGTTATCATCACCAACCAGCAGAAGGCCAAAGAGAAGAGAGAGAAAAAAATAACGCTGCCAGGCAGACCAGACCAGATAGAAGAAGACCTTGTGGTGTTTCCCTTTTGACTTGAAAATTCACTGCTACTTTTATTATTTTCAGCGTTTTTCTCTCTCTTCTTTGCCTATTTTTGGTATTGAGTCTCTGGTTTGGTTTTCCATGCGGTTTTGGTTTACATTACAGCTTTTTGTTGGTATGTGTGTGTCTGTGTATGTTTGTGTGAGAGTTTCTTGTTTAAATGTAAATATTAGCATTTCCATTTCCGGAGAACGACAAGACGTTGACGGGTAAATATAATATGCTATTTACCGCTGCAACATGATGCGCATATCAGGCTGCATACTTTAATTATGTCAACAAGTATGTATAAATGTAACACTACGGGAAATTTTCACTTGCATAGTTTTTTCATCATAAATTTACATTTACATTCTAATACAGTTCCGCCATGAAGCCTAAATATACGCAAACATGCAAAAGACACGGCTATTATACTGGAACTGGACCACGCAATTTCTCCTCCGGTTCATAATATAACAAGTACATTTTTTTATGTTTACCGGTGAGAATATTATTTACGAGTGCCTATATATGTACTTTCCCTTGTCCATTGCATTTTATCTCCTAATAAAAAAGTCATTTCAGTCGAGTAAAGCTTTGTTAATCTACATGTTCGCCGTTTTATGCCATTATTTTCGTCATTTTCAAAATATCCAGTTGTTTTTCTCTTTTCCATTTCAGCTAGTAATTTTTTAGATGTTTTCATTGAATCCCTGTTTTCCCCCCGTCATTCCACTTACATTTTGGAACATGCGAAATAGTAGTTCAATTAAAACTAATTTACTTATAGAGGATATAATTGACTTTTTCCCATATCCGACAATAAATCAGATGAATTATACTCCTCTGCAGTCAATTTATTCTTGAAATTGTATGATGTTTATCACGTATCCCATCATCACGCTATTATTATTTTCAACGAGTATTATCCTCCCCGTGTCCCATAGTCCCATGTGTGTTATTGGTTGCCCACTTCGATTTTGAGTTCTCCAAGTTTTATATACAAAAATAATATGTATGTTAGTAGGTATGTACCTGCCATTTACTACATCTACGTCAAAACTACGATGATAGCTCTCTAAATGCTTAGCATACATGTCCAAAAATAGATATCCAATAATCTCATCAGAACAGGTAATCTTTAATCCGTTAATAACTACTGTAATGGGCTAGATGGGAAAAAAAAGTTTTTCTAAAAAAAATACGACAAAAAAGTATCAGCCAGCACAAGTCGCAGACATGCACAACAGCACACACTCTATAACCCAACAACATATTAAATCTATCATTTTATATTTTATTTCCCATTAGTCTTACCCATGGCGTATTACCTGTTGTAAAAGCTATATATATTCATACACACGTACATGCATGTACGACGACCTTTCTACTTCCAAGAAACAAAATGAAAAAGACAAAAGAAGCCTTGTTTCTCTGTCTCAACTCAAGTCTTGACACTTTTTTTACCTTTACCATTTCATAAAAAAAATGACGCGTTTCATTTTAAGCTCAAATGAAAGTACGTCATAAAGTTGACGAGTTGCAAGAAAAAAGAAGAATATTGCTACTAGTGTATGTGTGACACACAGTGTGTGCCTGAGCGAGTAAAAAAACTGCTATGCTGATTGGATGACAAAAGAATTCGTTGACATTTTTACGGGATAACTTTTTTACTACATTTTTATATCCAGTAATAATAATAATAGTAATGAGTCGTAGATCAATGAAACTTTATTGCTTTTTTGTGCCAGTAATAATAATACTTTTTTTTACTATAAAGGCAATTTTTTATCAGAATCATTTTAACTGTTTATCCAAATTGGAATATTATTTTTTTGGGAGTATTATTATTTCCTGCATGCATCAAAAATTACATATAAACTGTATTTACAAATGACTATATCTGCATCTCTACCTACCTATTTACCTACATGCATTTTTTGGTATCGTTTTGGCTCTACTACTACCGAACGTTTAAATAGACAACCGCGGCATCTACCAGTCATTTCCCAACCACTAGCTATATATCAGCTTACAAAGTAGCCCAAGAAGCTACTTCCGCCATTTAGCGTTCCCCAATTTTAGGCTATTCCTTGTAATCCTAAGCATGCAAGCGTGTGATACCGCAACATGCTACAAAAAAAAACATGATGCTATGCTTGTTGTAGGCTAGGCGGCTCAAAACCCGGTAGCGTCTTCTCCTTTCATTAAAAAAAGCCATGGTCATGTTACGTGTTATTCATGTCGTATTTTTCCATAATCTGTGCTTAAACAACGTAGAAGAGGGTATCTGTCTGTGTGTATCTGTGTTTGTGTGGAGCTTGAAAGCTTGTACGTTTTAACCATTCTTATTTTTTGTGGATGATAATATCCATTTCTGACGAAAAAAGTGAAAAAAACAAATTCCTGTGCTTAAGTTGTTAGTGTATATTCTTCGTTCTCCGTCTGTGCGTGCATCCATTACTCCCTTCTTCTCCGACAAAATAAAAAGCAAAAATATTATATTTTTGTTTGACAAATTATCAAATAAATAAAGTGAACTGAACAATAGTTGATAGTTTTTTTTAAAAAAATGACGACCAAAATGCATGTAGGTAAATAGGTAGGTAGAGATGCAGATATAGTCATTTGTAAATACAGTTTATATGTAATTTTTGATGCATGCAGGAAATAATATAAGGCATTTTTGTTTGACAAATTATCAAATAAATAAAGTGAACTGAACAATAGTTGATAGTTTTTTTTAAAAAAATGACGACCAAAATGGAATTGAGTTTGGATGAGCTCATCGCTCAAAATAAAACTACGCGCAGAGGTGGTGGTCGTGGTGGAGGACGCGGTGGGCGTTCCCGAGGTGGTGGCGGCGGATTCAGAGCCGGTCCAGGCAGAGGTGGCGGTGGACGATTGTCTGGCGGAGGAGGAGGTGGCATGAGGAGACGAGGAACTACTGGAGGAAGGCAATCGGGCTCCTTCGGCAGATCTCCACGGGTAATTTTTTTCTATTTAAACTGATAAATTTATTGTCCTTTTTGTTGGTTAATTGAAGAAACTAAGTTAGTTTGTTTTTTGTGTATTGTTTGCAGGTGTGTGTCACTGAACCTGTTCATCTTGACTCTCCTACTGAATAGAAAATTTGATAATATTTGAAAAATGCCTTTCAGAATTCATTGAATTCTGTATATATAATTACGCCATATTAATATGGCATTGCTGGCACTGTCTGTTTTGCATGACAAGCATTGTGAGAATGCTGAGATAATTTTCTGTAATTATCGATGGGTTAATGGCGCAGAGCGCACAAATAACCACAAATTGCTAGATTTTGTCCCCGTGGACCTGCTCGATTCCTTAAGCTCATGAAAGCAAAGAGAATACATACATACCCGAAAATGCCTCATGTCATCATCATAGAAGCAACCCAAATCAGACCGGAATTTAAATGCAGCAACCTGATAATTTATTTTTGAAAATTAATCTTATTTTCCGCAAGCCACTTAAAATATTAATGCTGCTTTGCCCCATTCGATGATGGCTGAAAATGAGAATGAATGAATATCGTATAGATAACGTGATGATGGGGATATCAAAAAGGACACTGTAAAAATATGCAGTAAAAATCATTGGTTATAGAGCAAATCATTGTCGGGCGAAGAAGAAGAAGGAAAAAAGTGGCTATTGCAAGATTGTCGGGGATTCTATCATTTCATCCATACTACCATCACAAGCAGTTAATTAAAGTAGTTAATTGTGGTTGAGTGTGTGTGCGTGATAGTGGTGCCTTCTCAATAATCAATAATTTAGTTGTTGTTGAACTGAGGTGCCGTCATCTGTTACGCTGTTTTCGTGTTTTTCGTTTCGGTGGCGCACGTATGGCTATATAAAGGTGGACACTCACTCAACTACGCGCAGCACAACCACTTCACTGATTCCAGCAGTGTTGTTCTCACTTTCACATTTTAAAATATTATTTTATTTTAATTTTTCCATTTCCGTTAGGACATCTTAAACTCTTTAAAAATGATGTAATTGTGTTTGTTAGTGACTTTATGAAAGACTTAAAAGTGCGCAATATTTGACGTTGACCGTGTTTTCGTTTCGTCTGGAACAGGGTGCTGCTGATGGCGTATGGACTCATGACAAATTTCAAGACGGTGGTCGCAGTAGAGGAGGAGGAATGCGTGGAGCAGTTGGAGTTGGAGCCGGTGGAGGTGGTGGAGGAGGACAAGGAGGTGCCAGTACCAAAATTACAGTCAGTAATTTACACTATGGAGTCTCAGATGCCGATATAATTGTAAGTTTATGTGAATTTTATGAAAATCAAAAGTACTGTTGATACTTATGTATATAACGCATCAAATCCTTAACATTAAATTTGTATGCCTTCCAGGAACTGTTTGGAGAGATTGGACAAATTCGGTATGCTTCTGTGCATTATGACCGCTCAGGACGCTCCCTGGGCACTGCCGATGTCGTATTTGAAAGGCGAGGTGATTCCCAAATGGCAATTCAGCAGTATAACGGTGTACCTCTCGATGGTAAGTTTTACAAGTAGTCAAAACTCATATATATATATTATTGGCATAGTGGGACTTGGTGGAAGGAATCAAAAA